>JBAMIG010000020.1:3482346-3494151 GCA_037177335.1 Kiunga ballochi
GAACACTTGTTTTAAGCTAGCTCTGCTCCTTCCGAAGCGCGCATTTGAAGTCTGCATCTGAAGCGCACTTTGAATTGCGCCAGTATGACGTATGCGGTCTGCAAATCCGCACTTCGAAGTGTGCAGTCTCTGAATTGAGAAAGGGCCAATGTCTCCGGTCCTCCAGGGCCGCAGGCCAGCAAGTGTTAATATTTCCCTGCTCCAACACACTTGACACATCAGACTTAATCAGACTTGTGCAGAGCATCAAACTCTACTCAGATTTACTATTTAACCATTGGTTTTAGATTTTCTGAAGTGTTTTAGTTAAAATTAGCTCAAGTTTCCAACATTGCTATAACCTCCTCACTGCAAAGCTGCAACACGGAAAGTTAACAGGCGCCGTGTCTATAAAAGTAAACCTAAAGTACAGAGAAGTGTTCTCTGAACTGTCATCAAGTCGCTGCACATTGTGATACTTTCAGTGTTTGAACAGTTATATCACTGTTTGCTCAAAGCACCGCCTCATATTTACAAAGTCAACTCTCTCCTGCTGATACAATGACCCAAAGACGAGCCTGGTTTCTATGCCGTCCCGTTTTCAGGAATCTTATGGCATCCAGATTGGATTCTGGCTTGTTTCGGGAAAAATGACGTGTTAAATGTTTTCTGAGAGAAACGTACAAATCAAGCATTTGTTTTATGAGGTCAAATAGAAGCCAGAGGAATAATTTGATTTCTGCATCTCCCAGTTGAGCAAAGGTTACTGTGTTGCCTAAGAAAACCTGTTTGCATTAGTCACGCCACGCAGCCTGACTGAAACACACTGGACGGCCATTAATCATGTTTTTCAAGGAAACTGTTTCCCGAGAGTCTGTGCTATATTTGAATTGGCTCTGCTCCTGGTGCAGGCTCGCTGGCACTGCGAATATGTATCTAAATCATCTGCCATGGTCTTGTCAGTGCGCCTCACAATATTTTCCACTCCTCCATTGCACATATGAGGCTGAAAAATAGGTAATATTGTGCTTTAATCATAGTATATGCTGATTAAACTCTTAACAGGCTTTAATTTAGTATTTACCCTCCAGATATTAGTCATTGAAATTTGACATTCTGACCTAATTTTAAATCCCTTTTTTCCTCCATATTTGATTTATGAAAATCTCAAGAGCATAAAAAGTTTATGCTGACAGCAGCAAAAAGCACTTTGATGAATACCAGAGGCGCCCACGTCTAGTCCTTGAGATCTACTATCCTGCAACTTTTAAATGCATCCCGTTTCCAGCACAGTTTAATTAAATGCATGGCTCGTTAGCCTGCTGCTGCAGTGCTAAATGACACGTGAGGAAATAAAGCTCTATTCAGATGTGATAGAAGGTTTGTATTTATTAGTCGCAGGATAAGTTGCTTTTGAGGACTGGACTTGTGCTTAACTAGATAATACACCCCATAGCGTTATGCTCCAGAAAGCATTACTGGACTTTTATTAATGTTGCATTCAGAGTGCAGTAAAATGCATATAATGCCGCAGCACTGCAGGAAGAAAAGCTCCCTGATAAGTGTTGTCTTCATAATGACATTATTGTGTCAGATGATTACTAATAACATCTAGAAAAGTCGTATTTCATGTTTTGTAATTATCTCAAGATCTTTTACTCAAACTGAAAATAGACATTGAGTTTGTTTTTTTTTTTATATATATATATAAAGTGTATAAAGGCTGATGTATTAAAATGGGGGGAAAAGGCTCTTTTTTTAGGCTGGACTAGAAAAACAGCTAAATGAACAACGCCATCAAAAAATATTTATTGGATAACATTTTCACTTGGATTAAGAAAAGACCCAAAGTTAATGTAAACAAAACGGAGCTAATATTATGGTTATTATAACTGCGTAAACATTGTTAATGTCCGGATGTCCGTCTAACAGAATAAACATTAAATAAGGTTAACAAAAACGTACAGACAATTATTATATATAGTTTTTATTGAGTAGATGTGACACAAAGATATATTGAATGTACTGTAAGGAAATAAAATATTTTCTCACAACTTTAGATTGGATTTGCAGGAACCTTCTTCAAGTGCACTATGGTTGCCATGGTTACAGCTGAAAGTATTTATATTCTTTATGATTAGCAGAGGCTTTTTTTTCAGACATACTTTGAGGTTTTTTTATTTTTAGTCATGCAATAAAATCCATTTAAATAAAAATGTATTGCATTTTAGATCAACTTTTATCATGTAATTAAAATTTGATTATTTATTGATTCCAGATTAATTTCTAATAGGTTATTTATTAAGGGTGGGACTCTTTCTCCTTAGACATTGTTGCTGCTCTATGCGTTGGGTAACAGAACAACAACACATGGCCGTAAAAGACTTGTTCATCTTGCAAGTCCAGACAAATTTGGAAGGAAAGGCACAAAACTTCAGTGTTTCGTCCTGTCTAGGCAGGGATTTTTAATTGCATAACATTTTAGATGCATCAACGCAGAACTATCCAGTTCTGTTTGAAAAGCGTTTTTCTCCTGATTTTTTTTTTATTTTCAAATAATCGTGCAGTTGTGGGATAAAACATCAAAATCCTGGTCCTGCTCATGCACATGAATCTGCTGTTACGCTGATGATGGTTTCCTGTACATATTAGAGCTTTGTATTGCAAAGCAGCAGAGGCGGTTCTGAAAGACTGAAAATATGTGAGAATTTAGCAGAAAATTTGCAAACATAACATTTTTACATTAAAAACAATTGTTTGTGAATCTTAAAAAGAATGGATTAGCAGCTAACGCTTGAAGAAGTGAAATAGTCTTTTGTTTCACCTTCCTCTGTAGGCTATCTTATAAATATCTGCATATTTAATCTCTTATAGAGTCATGTGGATGTAAAATGGACCAAATCCAGTTAAAATTGTAAAACTGAGGAAACAAACTTGCAACACAAGATGGTAATCTGCTAAACTGAATTCAGGAGCAGCACTATAGGTGCAAGAACACAAACTAAAGAAAATAAATACAAATAACACAAACAAAGCAATCAGACACACACAGACCATAATATCTGGCAAGGATATTGTTTTAACTTTTGTTTTCCTAATACTTTAGTTTAAGACAGGCTGGCAGATTGTAAACCACAGAGGAGCTACAGCTCCCCTCAATGAATCATGAGCTCTCCTAGAAACATGATTTATAAAATTTTGGGCAAGCTATAAAATATTGATATATAATACTGACAATAACATGTATGATGCTAATGATATCACTGTATGACCGTATAGTATGATTATTGATACTATAATATTTGTGACCACTGAAGCGTGCAAAATATAGGAAGTAAATGTGCGGCTAACACACTAAGCTAATAACGATTACACAATGTCCAAGTGAAAGCAAGGATACTTTAGTCACATATAATAGAAAAGGGTTGTGGAAAATTTAAAGAATAATCAATAATCTTTATAATCTCCGGATGTCAGAGGGCTTAACAATGGAGGTTGCAAATCACCGTCTCATCAAGCTGAAAGCTTATAAACTGTCAGTCTGACTTGCTGAGAGTCAGTGACCTCCTCCTGCATGTATGAGATCCTGCTGGGAGCTTTATAACCTTCCATCAGGGGGAGTGATCTTCTTTAATGGATCCCTATTTCCCATTTTAACAACAGACCTTATTTAATTAATCACTGATTATTTGATCAAATTTGGAGATTTGTTACTATTGTCTGCTGGCAAAACTTCAAAAGCAAAGACGTGCAGGCTCTGCAGATAGACAACTGACTCTTGATTAAAAGTCCAGAAATCTGGCAGCTTTATTAAACTGAACTATTTAATCAGGGGTCATACAAGTGCCAATCTCTTTTGTTCTGCACGCAGTGGTTGTCTCTATTCTCTGGCCCAGTTGAAGGGATCTTGTAATCCTTACGTTTATTGTGTGTGGTCATCCCTCATTTACTTTACATGTAACGTATTAAAGGCCAAACACATTTTATTAGATCACTGCTGATGTACATTAAGTTGGACCTGAGCCTAAGAGGATTGTGTTTAGAGCATGCATGTTGAACCTCACATCTGACCTGCAAGCTGCTTCGCTGCAGTCCCATCGCCTACAAGATCGCAACCTCGACTTCTTGACCTCATCAAGCTGCCATCTGGACTTTAAGGCATTTGGGGTTTAAAGGGCATTAAAGCAAATTCTCAAAATTTCTATCAACATTTACAATGATGGATGTAGAATAAAAGTTGTTAGTGAACAGAATTTAGTCGCCGTAATCCTGATTTAAAAGGCTATTTGCAAGGCTCTTCTAGGACTCTTCTGTTCACAGGCAACCATAGTTTTTCCAGAAACAAGTGTTTCCAGGATCATTTACTTTCTGTATGTAAATTGCCCTCCCACTAAAAAATTCAGGAAAGCATGCTTTTGTTACCTCAAGAATCAACTACATTTCACCGAATCGGCTGCAACAACAATTCTGATAAGATTTATCAGATAATTTCACATTTCTCGGAATAAAATGCTTTTCCATAAATGACCTCAATGTCTAAACTGCACTGTATCCTAAAAACTTCATACGTCCAATTAGCCAAACAAGCCCTATGTTTAGCCAGCTGGACCCTCGTCCTGAAACCTTTACATGTCTCCCTGGTCCACACCAGATTCAAATAAATGAATAATTGTGAAGATCCTGATAAGCTATTTGATTCATATGATTTGAATCAGGTATGCTAGACCTGCATGGTAAACCTGCAGGATTCTGGACCTTGATGACAAAGTTCCCCACCTGTGGTTTAGGCTTTCTTTGGTTCGGTATCTCAGGAAAAGTCATAGATTTGACTTATTAATGGACACCCTTTAACAAAGCTTTTATAGAAATGCTCTAAAGGTGTGTTTACAGTTTGTTTAAGAGTTTTTAGGACATTGTACACTGTATAACTGGATCAGGGCTAAGCTAACTTTAGCTAAGCTAAAGGCTAAAGTAAGCATTTGCTGAGCTCGAGACTGACTTCACATTTCTAAACACTTTAATGCCATTTTGTAATTTTCTTTAACATCTGAGGTCATAAATGGCCTTCTTCAGTTAAAAAGTGTCTGTAAAAATAATTTTAAACAGGAAATTGATTTATTTTCATTTCCTGCTTTATTGTTCTTTAAATACTCTGATTTCATAACACATTTAGTATTTTATTAAAGGTGCATCAAATGATTGTTTTATCTGTATGTTTTTGGCCATTCACACACACACATATATATATATATATATATATATAATATATGTGTGTGTGTGTGTATAATCTCCGTTTTGAAACATTTGCTATTCTTTTAAAGCACTTTTTTTCCTTGTATGATTGAACAAACATTTAAACCGACTATGAATCTTAAGAAGTAACAAAGTTTGACATGATCTTTTTCTGAGAAGTAATCTGAACCAGAGCTGATAATGGTTCAGAGGTGAACAGACTATTGTATTTATCCTTTGTTTGTACTGTACACTCACTGTGGTTTTAGTGTGTTTGCATACAAGGACTTTGTATCGACTGTTTACACTAACTAAATCTTTTTTTTTCTGCTTATAGGATTGAAGCAACAATTCGAATGAATTCTGAAAATCCCTCGATTAGAATCACTGCTCATCTGCTTATATTCTTTTCCCTGATGTGATGATGGTTTAAACTCTGCAGTTTTGACCACAGTGACATAACGCCTGGCTCGAAACGGGAGCACACAGGCTTGGTGATGGGGATTATGGCTCATTCTTCAGAGCGCTGGGTTTATTTTAAGGTCTGACAGGATAAAACAGGATTAGCATCACAATGAATCTGCGAGCATTCAAACCCAGAGGTCAGCTCCTCCATGAACTTTACCATTTGAAATGTTTGCTAATCCCCATCTGTGTTGTGATGGCTAAACATGGATTTGATGAGCTGTCATTCCAGCGGGGTGCCTATTTTTGTAAAGTGTTAGGCTATTTTAGAGGGACCCTGCAGTGGTGACAGGTTTCATTTTTCAGTGGATTTTCTTCTTGAGCAGAACTTAAATTGTGGTGGAAGCTGATTTTCATTGTTTCTGAAGGGAAAAAATAAAACTAGGTGTCTCAAACACACTGATTATATTTGCAACGAGCCTCTACACGATACTACTTTCTTGTTTTGGGTAATTGAACACTAGCACTTTGGGAAGTTATGGTTAATCAGTAATGAGTGTTGCTAATTTGTGTGAAGCCATACAGTCTCCCAGCTTTGCTCCATGCAAATACTCCTGGTTTTAGTTCTGTTTAATGATCTGTTTTGTGCCTGGATGTTCTGTATGGAAGCACGTATCACCAGTTTCCCAAAAGCTGCCCTTAGTGGCTTAAAGTGAGCTTCTTAGCATGATATTAAGTTTTTTATGGTGTAATTAACCAAAGTATTGGGCATATTTTTCTCACCGGAATCACCAACATCAACGCAGTTCTTCCTACAGATCCCATATTAAATCTGTTTACAGTGATCTCGCTAATCTTGGTGATTTGTTGGACTAGATGCAACTTTTTGAAAATGTCTACAGGTTAAAAAATAGCAGGTAGTTGCAAAGATTTTGTTTTAGGAAATGTTTGAGTAAATCTTAGAGTAATGACTGAGTTCTTCTAATATAGAAACATTCAAACTTTCCTGATGTTTTATGTAATCATAAAAAAAAATGTCTTTGAACTAGTCTTAAAACAACTAGATGCAAGGTTTTTTTAAAAGGCTATTTGAGTGTATAGAGATTTGCAGACGTGCTTTTCCTCAAGGTTACACAGAATTTCAATGAGGTTTAGACCCTGCAGCGTGACACATTAGCATCCAAGCTTTCGCTGTCAAGTACGAGACTTTGGAATATGTTTGTATGTGCAGGCAGTTCATGGTCAACACAAGGTGTTCGGGTCCTGTGGCGGCAAAGCAAGCCTATATCATCAGCCCTGCACCACTGTGCTTGATGATTTTAAGCATGTCATATTTTTCTAAACCAGATGTTGTGCACTAAGGTTAAATATGACCAAATGATTTGTTGTTGTTTAAAATGATTTGCAACCTAAGCTGTTTTTAGGGAGGGGAAGCGTCTCCCTGCAACCTTTCCAGTCAAGCCATACTCATTATGATTGCACTGTCATGAATTGAACATTTAGCATACTTAAGCCTGCGATGGCTGAGATATACCTCCCAGGCTTTCCACGGTTTATCTGTGCATTGCACAGATGCAAAGATAAACTGCAGGCTCATGCACACATGCCCTGAGTCTGAGTTTGCTGGGATGGCCAGTCCTGAGGAGATTGGCAACTTTATTAAATATAATTTTTCAAAATAAAATGACAGTTTGGAAATAGCTCTGGGATGCTTCCAAGGTTGTCCGACAACAATAGCTTTACAAAGATCCTCGCTAATGTCCTTACAAGCATCGATTAGCAGTACCTCACAGATCTTACTTTCTATGGAAGCATCAAGGTTATTCAGTTTGGTCTGAAATTAATTGAGATTTAAGCCAAATCCAGGAAAGGCAGCCTCATAAGGGTGGTAGAGAAAAGACATCAGGATGCAGTCATATCATGAAAAACTGAGCATTTTAAAACACTGTCAGTTTTGCAAGTGTGATTGTGAAAAAGAAAGTAAGTTTCCACTTCAGGCTGCAGTAACTGATGTGTTTCTCTGATAAAACTGCTGGCAGGGCCTTTGTCACATACACCGGAGGAGAAACAGCACTTTGTGAAAAGAAGGTTTGTGGGAAAAAAGTCATTTACATGTTGCAGATCATGACAACCACAAAATGGTCTTATCTGTTAGCAAAGTTTCTGTTTTAGCTTCATGTGAGCATGGCCTTTCTGAAGAAGGCACACAGATTCAAAGTTTTTAAATGTCACCAGGAGAAAAGGAGGATTCTCCTTCACAGCCAAGTTCGTTTTCTGCTCAGTGTAGAAAGTTTACAAAGCAACGACGTGCATCACATCCGGGTACCAGCTCATGACAGACATTTAACTCTTTTCCATTTCTCTTGGAGAAACTTGCGGGGCAGGCGGACAGCTGGTACCAGGTACTGTGTGATGAAGCCCAGAGTCGTTTATTATTTGTGTAAATATAATGATGCGTAATCTCTCAGGTCACTACTGAAACCTCTTACAGTACAATAATCTACTGCAACTTAACCCTGTTTTATTTGTTCAGTGCTCTTGTATTATGTTAAGCCCTGATAGCAGGAGCTTTGTGCTGTTTATAATATTGTAATGACTTTTCCATCTTCTGTCATGAACACATGCACACACCATAAATGTGCCACATAAGTGCAAGTGCATACATCACTCGTTGCCAGGGTTACAAAAGTCACCATTTCTGATCGCGTGTGTGACTCTACTGCATCTTCATTATAATGAACATGGATTACGATGTCCCACTGAGGGACTAAGAAAGGTTTTCTCTTTCATTTTAGAAGTGTTTTCAAGCCTTGCTTGCCTTGTTGTGTGTCCAGCTATAGTCCTCAAGGGTCATAATCTTGCAGGTGTATGTTTCCCTGCCCCAACACACCTGATTCAAATGAAAAAACTCCCCTCAATGACATGTTGGTTCTGCCCAAGCATGTTGATCCGGAAAAGTGTGCTGAGGGAACGTCTGTCTTTATCTTTTGTTAATTGGACCAAAGGACTTCTGAATGTATTCACATTGATTAGCCCTACAAATAATCCCTGATACTAATGTTTACTGTTATATAATTATTCTGGTTATACACATTATTCTGAATAATTAGCATTTATTACTGCTAACACTTTAACATTTCAGCACGAATAAGCAACACAATTGATGAGAATATGTTTGAAACGCATAGTTTACACTGAGTTTATGAGCTTTCCATTCAGCCATTATGTACCGTTTATTCCCTGAACAGCCAGTCCCAGCGGACATCGGGTGAAAGGCGTTTTACACCCTGGACGGGTCAGGTCACGGACCCAACACACTTAAACAAACAAACAAACCCATGCTAACACTGGGAGAACATGCTAACTCTACACAGAAATGCTACTGGTTGTAGCGCCCCCTACCGATGCTCGAACCAGTAACCTTCTTGCTGTGAGGCCACAGTGCTAACCAACAGCACCATTTTGCTCCCTTGATGAAGCTTCCTACGTAATTTAAGGTTGACACACAAAAAAATGTATCAACAGCTAGCAAGTTTAAAGTAATGCTATTTCCAGGAAAAATGACCAATGGTAACTTCTCATAAATTCTAGACTATTAATATTCCCAAAAGTCTCTGTTGTACTTTGTATTTATAGTTTATGGTATTGGCAAAAGATAGCAGGGGAACACACACCCTCTTCACAGATAGGTTAACATACGGAGCACCTTTTGCTGCTTTAGTGCCTGTTATATGGAAGCACAGGCAGTTTCAGATTGCTTTATTATCAGCGATCAGCAGCGACCAAATACTTTCAAACACACTTGGTTTTATCAGCAAGTAGATCCTCAAGTCCGGCAATTACTGAACATCAGGGAGATAATTTACCAAAAAGGTGATTGTGTACTGATCCAATGCAACCGACTGGGTTCTGACCTCACACACAGGGTTGTTTGTCCACTCAGAGACGCTGTAGGAAACATTTTGGCACGAATGCGGCAGCTGCAATGTATGTGGAATAGAGCGAAACAGGTATCACTGAGAGAATAAAACATGAATATAAGCATGTCTAAATAATATATTTACATTGACATTAGATTTTTTACACTTCATCTTTTCCACCAGTGTCACAGTTAAATGCATTTCCCCACCAAAGTAAAAAAAAAAAAAAAGATTCCAGTTTGCAGATGAGGAAATACATTGATGAGCCACATAACTGCACGTAGCTTGAAGTTCAGGAATCTTTTGCTATCAGTTTTAGTGATTGCAATCACGGCAGCTTAAATGTCTTTTTATCTCTCAGACACCATGACTTTCTCAAAAGTTGCTTCGTCAGTAGATGTCCCGGATTACTGATTAACACCTTGAGTATATCTGAGTCCATGCTTGTGTCTGGGATTCCCAGGGTGCGATGTTTTAATGCAGCATGCAGCAGTGCATACTAAGCCCTGTGTGCCATATACAATGTGCATACCATCAAGATGACGAACAAAGAGTTTGTTTGACTGTAACCATCATCCATCGGGTTTTTCTAAAAGTTACCCGCTTCGTTCTGGGAAATGATCAGTGACCTATGTAAAAGGATAAAGTCCCGGGTGTGTGTACGGGCACCTTTATATAGAGATTGAAATATATTGCTAGTTTTTTTAAAATATATTTAATCTTTTTTTGAGGAGATCGAGATGTTTTAATGGGAGTTTTGTTTCTACTGAATTTTTTTATTGGACTTTATTAATGTTGTGTCATAATGGCTAACACGGTTATTTATGTACGCAAGCGTGCACTATATTTGTTCCTAGTTTTATTTTGAAATCTTTGCTCTAATGATCTGTATTCATTTTTTTATTTTGAGAATTATTAAAATTATTAAATATTTTGGACAATTTGCCAAAATGGGAATTTTCAGTAAAAAAAATTTTTTGTATTTGTATTTAGGGAATTAAAAAAAGTGTAAATCAGCTCTATTTTTCTAATTTTGAAATAAGATAAAGAAATTACAGAAAGAAACATTTTCTATTCTTAGTTTTTTTTTCATTTTGGTTTAAAACATGGGAAAGAAATGAACGTAGACGGAACATCAGTCCACGTTTCAGATTCTTGGCATTTCTCATGTGGTTATTCCGCATAATAAAGATGCCAAAGCTTCCTGATGCACACCTGAGCAACTGTGGATTCACATGCTCACATCTTATTTGTAAAACTGAACTGAGAAGCTCCTCTTGTTTTCAGTTAGGCATTAAATGTGACATCAAGGGCTGAAAAGCCCCCTACTTGATAAAACTGCGTGAATAAGAAGGAAATGATTTAGCATTTTGAGTCAAGTGTGAAATGTAGGCTATGTCACCGATGATGACGAGCCTGTTAATCTTTTGTAAAGGGGAGGTCGATTGATGGACTTTGGCCTGTAATTACTTCCCTCTTTCCAAGAGTTGCCCATCAAAGCTTCAGATATAAGAGTTAATATTTAACAGAGTGCAGTGCAAAGCAGCAGCCTCTGCTCCCTCTATCAGGGCTTTAAAGATAAACCGTCTGAACCCATTGCCTTATCTCCAAAGCTCATCCTTTATAGCTCTGTAACTGGTTTGGCTTCATTACAATCTGTGCATCTGAACCAAAAGTGGGAGAACTCTTTCTCTTAGGATGAGCCACAAAAAAATGTATGCCTATTTTTAGCATGACTGCAGTTATAATTTGCTTTAGTGAACTTATACATCCAAGAGTGAGTCTGTAATTTCATGTAATTCTGGTTACTTAGATGGTTTTTATAAGCCAATGGACTTTATTATTTCCACATATGATTAATAATTCTTAAGCCGTCTGCACTGTGCAAACTGAGCTTTTGTAGATTATTGTCATTTAATTACAGATATAGAAGTCTAAGTAAATCCACCATTTGCTTTGTTGTATTACAAGAGGAACCAGTAATGCAATAGCATGAATGGAAGTACTACTTATAGAAAATTATTGCATGAATAGCATCAGCTTTTTGAAACAGCTACTTTTCAGTTATTGATCATAACTGACTCACTTGTCACCAGAGGCGACACCAGGTAAAGGTTATTCATGACACTAGGTGCACCCTTTCACCCTTCACTATATATATATATATATATATATATATATATATACACACATACACACACACACAATAATCCTTAGAAAACAAAAAACAAGAAAACAATGTATAACGAAGGACCTACGAAACAGGAAG
>JBAMIG010000020.1:3500493-3515277 GCA_037177335.1 Kiunga ballochi
CACTGATCTGGATGCAAAGACTAAGAACAGCTCTGATCTATGCAGCATGAGCAGCGGCCTCAGACCAGTTAGCTGTCAGCTTAAAGAAAGCTAAACTAAGTCAGAGTTTTCCCCTTTAAGATGTGGCGTTTGTGCATTCTCTATTCATGAGGCCCCTCTTCTTTACAGCCTGAAGGTAAAGAGCAGCAGAATGAAGCCGTTTCTCTCTCCAATAACATCAAACTTACGTTGCAAGTTGTGCATGTTTGGCTGAACCAGCGGCCTCCTCTTTAAAGCTTCTTTCTTAGTTCCAAAGGGTAAATGTAATCCAACAGAGATGAATTCAATTCCTCCAGTCAAGCTCCATTTCATGATTTACACTGCTGAGTAGGAGGAAGTGGCTTGTTTTAATTCTTAAAAGATGGCAGCTTTATGTGCTTCTTAATGAAATCCAGGTAATCCCCTCGGTGCGAGGCGAGTGCAGCGTGCCACCCGTTCACCTGCTGAGTGTTGGGTTCCTGCAGCGAGCGAGCGCTAAAGGGCTGCGTCTCCCTCTCTCCGTCCTTCCCTTTCTGAGCTCTGAGGCTGAGGCCTGCTCACGTGGAGCCAGATAGTTAATGATTAGCAGTAACTGCTCGGTGTGGAGGCAGTCTGTTCTGAATACCAGCTGCACTTGTGTGCACGCCTCTGTCAGTCTTTTAGGTCACTCCCTCTTTCTGTGTTTGTAAAGGAGGGGGGGGGGAGGGAAGTTCAGTCTTATGATTAACTTGCAAAGTTTCAAATATTTGCTGACTGGGCACTTTGAGGGGCAGGACATGTGGATATCCATGCAGAGGGAGGACCAAAGGGAGGCGGGGAGGGAGGGGGGGGAGAGTGGCTCTACAGACTGGAAGCAGTCCTCAGTTAACAAGAAGAGCTCTGTGCCGCAGGCCGACTTTCCAGCCAACCAAATCTAAGTGGGCCTTTTGTCGCTTACTTAAAATAGGTACGCAGTAACTGGGAGGAGGCACGAAGACACCCGTGCGCACACACACACACACACACAGGTCATTCATAGAAACGCACACAATCCTAACAAAGTGGACTCTCTCATGTTTGGTTCCTATTATTTGCATGAGAGTGATGACTGAAACCAGTCTGGTACTGACTTTGCTGTGAGTTCCAGGTCATGCAGTCACATATGCATCTCTGTTTATGTGAGAGACAAACTAAAAGCACATCAGGATTTGTGTTTAGCCTGCCAGACCATCCATCCATCCATCCATCTTCCTGCCAAAGTTTTCCCGCAGGTGCAAATTACTGACAGCTGAGAGCAGTCCATGCATCAGGGACATTATAAATAGCCCTAACAGGTAATAAAATGTTTAAACAGCTACAGTCGGTCTCGGCCTCTGGGCCAGCCAATGACAGTGCTTTTAACCGGTACTGTAAAAACAAAATGGTACCACGAAAGACACACCGTCTCACACCACCATGAACTTTGTCTGAACAGACCACCTACAGAAACTGTGGGACAAGGTTTCTTTTTCCTGTCAGAAAGCCAGCTGTAAGGAAATCCCTTCAGAGAAGATGCTAACAGCTTTTCATGAACTACATATAATTTCACCACAAATCATGTTACTAAATACCTTCAATCAAACTTCAAAGCTAAACCAAAATCAGCAGGATCCTTTAATGAGCACGTCAGAACGGGAACATTAAAAATAAATCATTTTTACACACTGATCTTGAGTAACAAAAGTGAATACATACCTTTTTGCTAACTGTTTTATAACAAACTAGTTAAAGAGTTAAACTGATGCAAGATAACAAAATGTGCTAACTAGTTTTAGTTTTGCAATGGAGGTAGTTTAGCTATATAGGCAGACTGTTGGTCTTGCACAAGTGCAGCAGTTGCAAGTCTCAACGCCTCTACATGCTATTAATAGCTCATGCCTCAGTTTGTATTGTGCAGAAATTCACTACTGCAGAACTTAATATTCATGCTCTGCATCAAATAATACATAATACACAAATCTCCTTGGTTTCCCTCAACAGCAGCCATGCAGTGCACGACAGAGATGAAAAGCAGAGAGTTGAACTACCTGGAGCTGCTTGGCTTTCACTCCACTCGCTGCTCACCAGAACCTCAATGATCTTGATGAAAGCATCCAGACTTGGTTCACAACTGTAGAATTTGAGAAAAGAAATGAAGTTAAATTAAAGTTTTACAACCTAGGTGACAGTTTCTACTACTTTTGGTTTCTCTGTGTTGGTGAAAATCTCGAGGTAATTAAGGCTTAGCAACTTTAATTGCAGAGCACAGCTGGTAGGAAGAAAAGCTCCAACCTATATTTGTGTACAGCTAAAAACCCAGGCGTGCCTGACAGACTGCAGGCTCTAAGTGCTGCTCTGAATGTGCATGACAGAGGGCCTGTGTGTGTGTGTGTGCGCACTGCATGACTGGGCCTGCACACTTGTCTGTCTACTGCTTGAGTATCCGTCCTTGTCAAACCAGAATGTGCAACAGTGAAGCTTGGGGCCACAGCTCCATCACTCACCTGGAGGGTTGCTGTCTGAAAAATACAGGACTGAAGATCTCGCCCAGCGATCTGGCACTAAGCAGGTTCTTGGAGCCGTTCTGGCACACTCTAGCAAAATGCCTGAGCAGACAGTGGAGAGTTAGCCAGTACTGTGGAGGGAGGCTTGGGGTGCAGGCGATGCGACGCAGCAGCTGGGCACATTCCTCAGGGTTCACCACCTCTGTTGAAAAAGATGAGAGCGGCCAAGGGTCAGACAGACCAATCTAAAAAAAATTAATAATGCATTATAGGAGTTTCTTCAGCTGAAGAGGAGCAGAAGAAGAAAGCTTTTTCTTCGCACAGCAGAGTGGAAAAAAGACGTCATGTTCACTTTGTCTTGTAAACCACAGTGATTGTGTGGTTGACAGTGAGTATAAAGTACACTAGCAGGTGATTGGCTGCTCAGAGATGTTACAGATAAACTTTCAGGCTTGTTTTAGTTCCTATTAACCACAGATATCCTGTTTCTGGCCATGTGACATCAAGAAAACGCAGCAGCACAGAGCATACTGGTATGAGAACTTTTCCTCTGCTTGCAAAAAGCACAAAATAAAAGCAACAAAGAAAAAGTCAAAAGCAACAAAATGCATAAAAATAAAAACCTGCACAGCTTTAAAAAGCTGCTCTTGATGCTTGGAAACATGCTATAAAAAGATCAAATCAAAGAAAATTAAACAAGAACGTTCAGAGGTGTTGTATTGTGGTTGTCTGTTCAAAGTACTTTGTGTTCAGCGGGACAGGGGTACATTACGTCAGCACTTCTGTTTTTCTACCAGCTGTCCAGCTAATAAATAATCACTGAATGTACTGGTGCTCCCACCTTTAGCAGTGAGGACCATCTGAGCTTGGATTGCAGTGGGTATGATGGGCTGGGGGAGCTCCTGCAGGTACCTACGTAAACCATCACAAAGGACTGGAAGTTCCAGCTGATCCAGGTCTGAGGAGGGAGGATCTGAAATGTAACATAAGACGGGCTGCATGTTTACATGGAAAATTACATGTGACATAACCACAGATCTTCTGGTGCTTCTTATATCATATATGGGCACTTTTTAGTCTGCTTTGCACAATACCTTTGTGCCCTCTATCAGAAACTCCCTATGCAACACTCACTGAAAGCTGACAGGTTTCAAATAAAGACACAAAGGTGAACATTTCTTTAAAAAAGCGACTTACCGCTATCAAAATACTGCCTGACTTCAAGTCCAGCCCCAGCAGTAAACGTTCGGTATAGAGTGGGGTTATCCAGACCTACAGATAAAGCACAGGTCACCTGACGTGGGTCTTTGAAACAGGTTATATAAGCAGTTAACTGTGGAAATGCACATAAAGATTGATAAGTTGAGGTATTTTTGGGTGAGCTCACCTTTCTTCTCAATAGCTTCCAACAGTCTGACCAGCGTGTGTGGAGCGGTCTCATGAAGGGAGAACTGCTCGGTCAAGTCCGGCAGAGAAAAGCCTGGATAAAGGACAACATTCAACAAAAGCTTATTAAAAGAGTGATGGGCTTAGAACCATTCATTCATTTAGTAAACCCTAATCGGGAATGGACAAAAGACCTTAGATTAAATAAGGACATAATCAGAAAAATTATCTTTGTTTCTTTGAGACTCAGTCATTCCATAAAAAGTCTAAGTTGATGTGAAAATGTGATAATCACACAAATCCGCTGTGCTTCTGTGTTTTTGTCAACAATGAAACAGTCCAACTGATCCAAATCTTGTTCCACTGTGATGAATGCTAACATCAGTAAAGACTGATTAAGATCTTCAAAAGGGAGGAAGAGCACAACCAAAGTAGCACTTTCAAGTGGAAAAAGGTGGGTTTTATTAAACAGGAGGTGCTGGACACTAAAGTTGGGCTTTGGTGGGGCCAAGAAACTAAGCAAATATCCTGTGACATGAGGTAAGCCAGGTCTTACATTTTGCTCTTTTTTCCCCTTATTTTGCCGTCTGAACTTTGAGCCCAGGTGTGGACATGAAAGGATGAAGGAGTTGGCAGGGATTATATTTGGACTTGCAAAAAGGGTATTTTTCTGAAAGGCTTAACTGTTAAAACGCCAAGTCTGCAGATTGAAATGGCCGAGAAACCATGAATGAAACCTTTCTTGGAAACATTTTTTCCTTTCTATCTACCTTAAATATTGTACCCGTTTTTAAGTTGGGTATTAAACCTGCAACCACAGCCCAACGGATGCAGGTTGTGTGTGAAGAAGCTGCATTCCCAAAGTCTTCTTAACCACAGAACGCACAAATATCCATGCAGTACAACCAGTCACCCGGAAGACTGCAAACCAGTCGAAGTTTCTCAGAAGCCGCGAGCTCTGAGATGGAAAAAAGTTTCCCAAAATAGAGGTTGAGACATGCAGTGCTGCCATCACACACCTTGGAAGTGTAAGCTTTCTCCAGGACAAGATATCTAACACGACTCTCCTACAAGGGCCAACCCTTTTTCTGAGAAACTCAATTCACAACTAGAAGTTAAATGAAACCCAACACAGCCACCTCCTCCACTGATCACAGCCTGAAAAAGACCGTTTATTCTAAATTTCTCAAGTAACTATGCTACCCAGTATTAACCGTGCTATTCAGCTGAATCATGTACCCTGTAAATTAAAAAACATGCAACAAATTCAGTAAACAGGTGCTTGAGTTTCTCTACCAGACAGGTGATAACTCTTAGAACAAGCAAGATCTTCAAGAGGCATCCAGACACTTGTGTTTATTTACCCTATCCATGGTTGGCCTCTGAGTGACACAAGGCAAGGTGGAGATAGGGTTGCTTCTTGGTACTGTCAACGGCGTGACAGTTTTGGTACTACTGCAAATGTATCAAGTATCAAACAAAATATGGCAGAAATGCTCCGAACCATCTGTGATGATTCCTTAGAGGCTTTGATCAATGAACGATGTCCCCTTACTGGACTCAGATCAGAACAAGAAATCCATTTTCATTCAAGTGTCATTACTAAATGCTTTATTCTGCTCAGAACAGCCGAGTCTAACTTTTCAATGCAAGGTGGTTTCTGTGGTAACTTCAGATAGAGTGAGGCAAAAGGGGCCCCTAGGACATGCCTCTACATGCCTGCATGTTTGGCAGACTTCTCCATATCCCAAAAGGCCTCAACCAGTCAGTCAGTCAGACGACCGCAGGTTGAGGAAGTGGATGCAGCTGCCGCTGGTGCTGCTGCGGCATGGGGGACAATCTCACCGGCTCAAATGGTATGTCTGAACCGAACGAAGCGCAGACTGTGGGCACGACAGGGCCGGGGCACCGTGGACACAACGCACTAAAGATAGCACTCACTTTGGATAAATTTAAAGAGCTGGCTCAAGTAACCAACATTTACAGGTTACACCATCTTTTCTTGTCTGAGGAGAGTCTGGCCGAGACACACGAGTAAAATTAAAGCACTGATCAGAATAAGTCCTGAAAAAGCAGCTGCATGTACAGACACATTGCTCTGCACTGTAATAGTCTGAGATTTCAAAGATTTTTCCCTAAGAATATGTGCACAGGCTGCACCAAACATGCTGTAACACAGCTGATCTGCAAGTCAATGAATGTTGCAGGTTTAACTGTAGTCAGAGAAACATGCAGGCAATGTCGCCTCCTACTGGCTAGAAGATGTAGTGCAAGAGTTAAGCACCAGCCAATGAGGAGGCTGTTGCTACAGCCCCACAATTAACCCTACACGAGGGAGACCCCAGTACAAGTACACCCAAATGACAGCTATCTCTTAAAAAGGCACAACAAAATATAACTTTTACAAAAGATGAAGCCCGATTGAACTCTAGTGAAAAAAACAGAACCACTTGTGTGTTTGAAACAATGTCTGAAATAATTAAAAATAGTCAGAAAGTTATCTCTAACCTGCAATGTCTTTGAGATAGAAAACTATTTAATATGCTGCAGAAGTATGACATCAGTGGACATAATGTTTATTATTATTAGTAGTATTTAAAGATTAAAAAAAAAGGTTAGATAGAAAAACAAAAAACAATCCTTATTTCTCATTTCCAATATGAAGTGCTGAAGAAGGGCATTTGCTCTGCGCTCCTTAAACCACAACAGTTTTAAGATGTGCAACTGCAGCAAGACTGACTAAAAAAGGCTGCTGTGATAGCTTTCAGCAGTTCATCCACACTTAAAAAGGCAAAAGATGACATTTGTAGAAAACAGGCAGGATGGTGAAACTGAGTAAAAATGGGAACATTTAACAGGAGCAAAGGTGTGAAAGTCTTACACAATACCCTACCTCTCCCCATCCCACTGACTCTAGCTAAACCCACCATGTCAGCCTGGCTTTCTCTCTATAAATCACATATCTGGAATACCTGGCGTCTCTCTGTAATCTCACCTTCATCTTATTGCACTTCAACACCATCAGTCTGTGTCTTTGTGCCTCATTTTCTTGCACTCCGTCTTAATCCTGCTGCAGACATGCCCTGACTCCAGGAAAGACGATTTGCCAATTCAGACTCCAGTCTCTCCACACAATCAAGTAATGAAACAGTTATGCACGGTCTCATGCACAGAGCTCCATGCAATCTGACTGGATTTACACACTAATGCAGTTAGGAGGAAATATATCGAATAATGATGTTGGTTTTATTGAACTGTGAAACTGCCTTACTGTCAACTTTTATTTAAATCACAGAATCAATGAACAGCAGCAGGGATAATATGAGGGCCCGTGTTTATATTTCTTACAAATTAAAGAAAACAAACCCCAAAATTAAACTTTTACACAATAAAGTTGCACCATTTCCACAATACATGGAAAGTCAGATAATTAAAGATATTTTAGCATATTTTAGGCACGGCTGGATTTCTTCTTCTGCACATTTAAATATAAACGTTTATCTGTGGCGTGAGAGAATATAATAGAAATTGATAATATCATCAAAACGCTATTTGTTTAGTTAAACATGAACTCCGGAAGTAAATGCAGGGATAATGAAAAGATGACACGCACATTTTAATAAACACTCCTCTGTGACAGAGGCAGAGTGGAAATGAGATGAGCCAAAAATACATTTAAATCCAGCTTGGGTCAGATGCTCGCAGTCAGCGGATTTAATGCTGTCCACTCTCACCACTCCTCACTACGGCTAATATTTAGTAACGCAAACAGGTGGGACGAAAACTATTTCCCAAGAATAAACCTGGACACGGAGCAAGACTCATTTACAAAGCGAAAATATGATGTTTTAGAAAACATTTCCCCTGAGCTGAATCTCCAGGAGAGCAATGTGAACACAGAAAACAGTGATCTGTGGGGCAGCTTTTCAGCATGCGGCCATTTTATTGTCCAGTTACATTGTGTGCAATGTTACTGCAATCAGCACTTAGCACAATACTGATTCATCACAAAGCAACAAATCAGTCTACCATGCAGTCTGAGCATTCCTGGCCTCAGCTGCCTTTAGTCCCACAGAGGAACACCACATCAGAGCCCTCTATCACACCATAAACTTCTGCTGTGTTTACTTTTTGCAGGCTTGGATGGATGCAGTTATCCGTTATCGCCTTTTCGAGAAAAAAAAGATAAAGCCAACCCAACGGTGACATGCATAATTTAATAGAAAAGTGAAGTCTTGGCAGAAAAGGGGGGAAAACATGAGCGCTGACAGAAATCGTGTTCAATAGAGCAGATGCTAAAGAGGCCCAGAGAAGGAGATCTGCATTATCTCAATCTGCAGCTATGCAGAGTACTCTCAGTGCAAATGTCCCCTTCTCTGCAGCTTCCTCCCTTCCTTCCAGCGGCCCTTTTTAGTTTCTATTATCTATATTTTATGTACAGAATTAAATAAAAAAAAACACTTTAAGATGTCTCATATCTGCACCCATTTAAACTTTAAGCTTCATTTATTATTTAAGGATACCAAAAAAGTATGTTTACACTCAGAAGGCTATATTTGACAGACACTAATAAAATATAGAAAGCCTGGATTTTATTTGACTTTTTAAAAAAATGCTCTGCTGAAAACTCTTGCTTTTTGTGTGCAGCATACTGGAATGTAAGTCTGACAGAGAGTGTATAGACTGATGGCATCAAATAGTTCTTTAAACATGACTGAGCATGCAGGCTTGAACCTTGTGAAAACATGCAGAGCAGCATATATAATGCCTATCAGACTGTCTGCTTGAAGAAGAGCAATTATCCACACAGACCAAAAAAAAAAAACTCCCCTGAACATTAAAAATAAAGTTACATAACTAAGCCAGTGCAACATTGTCATGGAGCTTCCATAGTGTTGGACATCAGACAGCAAAAAGCTCGAGTTACTTAAATAAAACTGCGTAAAAGTGAGGCAGAAAAAATAAAAGTTTAAAACTAATTCTGTAAATTTGTGAGATATGGCCTGAACTATGTTCTCTCCACCGTGAGGCCCAGCAGAGGAGGAACACTTGTGTATTTAGAAAAAAAAAGAAAAAAGGGGGATAGGGGGGAGGCTGAAAGCAGGAATGAGCCGGAATAGCTTCCCAGCCCTGCCCTCTTCTTTTTCTTGCTTTCCTTCACCACATCTGCTGCACTCATGCACCGCCCCCCTTCCTTAGAGAGGAGAGGTCCCTTTCCAAGCCTCATTTCTCCACCTCCTTTGCCCTCCCTGAGCCGACTGCAGAAACTATCAAAACATTTAAAAAGAGAAAAAAAAAACGAGGAGGAGGAAGAAGAAAAAAAGCAGCAGTGTAGGAGGAAGGGAGTTAAATCCCTTGGTGGTGGGCAATAAATCACAAATACTCTGGAAGCAACAAGACCCTCTTCAAAGCCCCTTGAGCACGCAGATCCCCAAGTTCCTCCCAAGTCCCTCCTAACTGCCCTACACCCCGTCAGCCCTCCTGCCAAGCCCCCAGCTCTGCTCCAGCCCCGATTCCTTTGCACACTATCCCTTACACAAACCCTCAAGCTAGCACAAGGGTTCTGGCGCCCTTACCCACATCCTCAGGGCCTCCCTCCCTCCCTCCCCACCCATCTCCCACAGCCTAGGACACAGAGACTTTTCTTCTCCTTGTGCTACATTTGCTCTTGCTCCAGGCTCAACGCTACTGCCACTCAACCTCGACATGGCCATTAAACACATGCCCCCTTCACATAGCTCCTTACTCAGCCTACAAACCACAGCAAAGCATTTCACAACTGCACCACAAAGAGCAAAAACTAGAAACCTGGCCCTCACAGCTGCTCTTTAGGTGTGCAGAGAGCTTAATGAGCATAATCAAGGAAGCTGCTGCATCATTAAAAATATTCTCGCTCTAATTGCTTTTTATAGTTGCAGTCTAAGCTGTAATTAATTTAATATGGACCCTTTTTCATTTAAATATAAATCTTATTTTACAGTATGAGTGCATTTGCTACAGAGCTGCTCTGCTGCTGAAAAAAGGGAACCAAGTTGGCTTGTTGTGATCAAAACACCAGTAGCTAAGAAAATATGAACGCTAAGATGTCTTTTTAATAGCACCTGCAAGATAAAAATAAACATTTCAGTACGACAACCACTTCAGGAAATACCTCAGTATCAGTGATACACTATCAGATAAACAGGAAAGGTTCTTGTATTTGGTTGAACGATACTTTCAGAATGCAAACTGTGGAAAATTAGTTTTTGTTGATTTGCTTTCTCTGCATTTTTTAAGATACATGCTCAACATCACATGGTTATCACAACTCTCACAATGTGAAACCATTACGATGCTATAAACACTTATTAAAATAATTTTCTTAAGCAAAAGCCAAGGGTTTAATGACTATCTTCATCACTAACAAACAACAAATAAATAAGATGTACAAGTGACAGATAAACAGAGTTGGGAGAAAATTACTATAAGCTAATTTGACAAACCCAACTTAACTGCTGGGCTGTGTTTCAGGTCATGTAAATATGGATCTAAGCATCTATTTCAGCACTAAAAGAAGATTTATTTTAGTTTAGATTTCCTTTGAGAAGAAAAGTAGATAATATCTGGAAACATAAGGCGTTCACAAGACGGTGTCGTACTGTACCCTGGATAAACACCAGTGCCATTGTCCATTGGGATTGAGCCGAGTTCACATTCAGTGCAGCTGGACAGCACTGTAAGGCAACTTGTCAACTAAAACTGTTTCAAAACGTCAGCCTCTTTGCCAAACTTCAGAGACTGGATTTGGATGATACCCTTGTAAGAAAATGTTTCAACTGAGCAAAGCTCCATCTGCTAATGAAAGCCAGGACATATGACTAAAAATACAGAAAACAACACGTGAACGGGCTGTGTGATGCCGGCCAGGTAACCAGATGGTGGTTAACAAGCATAAACAAACAACTGTGTTATATCTTCAAATGCTAGGGGAAAATAATATCATATACAAGGCAATAATCCCACACAACATTATATTCATTACTAATTCACAATGCACGGAGGATTCAAACAAATTAGTCTTTTCTGATTAATAAAAATGTCTTTATCGAGTCGAATCAATGATTTTTTTGCACGACTTCCTGTTAAACTCACCTTGTTCGGAGTCAGAGTCTGTGTCTGCTTTGAAGGAGCCCGGAGCTACCGGTAAGGGTCTGAGGGGCCTCGGCTTTGGTGTAGGAGGAGAGATCCATTTCTTCCCAATGTACTCGACATATGTCCCAGGAAAGTCCCCCTTTTCCTGGGTGGTTTCATTAAAGCCTGGTAGCCAGCCAATGTCGTCTGGCCGCTGCTCCAGACCATCAGCGTACCCAAGAGCCACCAGAGCGCCTTTGCTTACCAACAGTATATCCCCAACATGCAGATCAATGTCCTCCTCTCTCTCCTTCTTGTAGTCGTAAAGCGCTCTGTACTGATATCCTTCCGCACTCATATTGATCGCTTTGGGTGTTTTAAGGTGTTTTTTTCCTCAAAGATGAGCTTCAATCTGTTATTTTACTTTTCAGGTTTCTCGTGTTGCGCCTTTAGTCCAAGCGCTCATTTGCCAATTCTAACAAAAGCAACGCCCAATGGTTTTATGAAGACTAAAAGATCTAACTTGTCTTCATTCTTTCACAGTTTGAGTCTCTTCTTAACAAATTGCAGGCTTTTTGGTGTGTCGCCCCGCAGTACGTACCCATCAGTAACTGGCCTGCAGCTGGGATCTCAGTGCTTATTCAGATCTGTAAGATGAGAAGAGAGGCCATGAATTACTCACTGCTCAAGACAATCACTGCCTTTACAACATGCAATGTTCACACGTGAACAAATAAGTGGAATTTGGTGAATAATTCAAATTAAATAATTAAAAAGCTGGGTTATTGGCAAAAGAGAAATTGGGGATATAACTTAAGCAATTCATTAATTAAGCAAAGTAAAATGTCATAATGTTCTTGTACTACAAGTATTATGTTAAACTGATCCATATCATCTGTATTAAAGGTCCAGTAGACTAAAAGGAGTCAAAGAAAAAAGAAACACCTAAAAGTTTATTTTACTGTGTTTGTGTGTGTGTGTGTTCCAATAGCACAATGTTCAACATCCTTTAATATTTTACTGTCTAGGTTACAGGTTTATTGTATCACAAAACTGGACCCCTCCATGAGTTTCTATCAGCTAGCAACTTAATAGCTTAGATAAAAGTAAATAATTCACAGCTGAATTCTCCATTAACGTGAGCCGGTTTTTAGGCTACAGCGCCTCACAGCAGGAACATGGCTGCTAGCGTATCTGTTAGCACACTGTTATACAACCCCAAAATTACTAACTTCGTTGGTATGTTAAAGTTTAGATAGAAAAAACAATAATGTGCTGAATGTATGCTATAAATCCAGCTTTTAAAGCAATAAATAAACAGTAAGTAGCTATGTTGGGGGAGCCGTTAGCCAAGTTAGCAGAATATACGAGAAGAAAGGAGCACAAAAAGAAACGACTGAAAGTAAACCGAAAGGCATAAAACAAAGCTCTGAATTTATCTGAAAAACTTTAAGAATATGAGTAAACAACAAACGGGTTTTTTGGTCCAGTTTTAGCAATAAGGCGTCAACATTTTGCTAACAAAGTTAGCGAGACGGACAGGACTAACTTACCGAGTGTGCACGGATCCACAAATGATTCCAGCGGATCTTTTTTCCTTCCTCACTGAACCGCTTCTACTTAGTTAAACTTTGCTGAGTTATATATAAAATGCAAACCAAAAGAGATTCTTTGCTTCTCCGGTTAAAAGTAAAATCCTCTTCGTGAGTTTAAATCCGATTTAAAGGCAAGTACAAAGTGTTACGATCAGTCGACATAAAAAAGGAGCCTCCCGTCCCGAACAAATGTTCCTTTGAACGTCGTCCCTACGGTCAGCGAGGGGCGAGACCAAGCACAGCCACTGAATGGTTGGTGCGCCTGTCAATCAAACACGCCACGTAATTAGACCAATCACATTTCCCCTAAAGGCGAACACGCCCCCTTCCATGTACTTTAGTCTGCAACATGAAACACGTATGGAAATTACATAACTTTTACTTTACTCTGATTCCTAAAAGACTTTTGGATTAAATTATGAACATCAGTCTGAATGGAAGAGACTATTGTTTAATATTTATTACCCCAGGTAATTTAAAATTGTATAAAACCTTCAATGAAAATAGAATTAACTAGGCTTTTTTGTAGCTTGTAATCTTATATTCTTTGTTATTTAAATCCATAGTAGCAGTAAAAGAAAAATAACCAGAACAAAACAGATGTCCTATTTGAAACTGCACGTCAGCGTGGTTCAGTACGCATAGATCTCACTCTAGTTTTCAATAAATCATTACATGTTTTTAGTATGGAAGCTCTGCAAATGTTACAGTCGCCATGTGAGGCGCATGACTGAATGTGGGTGGCCTAATTATGGCTGAGAAGGAGAGCTGGCTTGCAGAAATCCCCTATACTGTCCTGCTTGTTCTAAAAGAGACTGTAAGCAGCTTTGTGCAAGGATATGCCCATTTAAGCGTTTCCCAGTCTCTCAGACACCAGTGGTGATCACAACTGAAAAAAGAGGAAGGAGAGTAGAGAGCAGGAGTATGAATGGTGTTGAAACTAACAATGAAAAAAAGGAACTTCAAAATGTTCATGTGGTGCATTGAGAAACTAAAAAGAACCAACACTTTTGACATTTTTCTCTTGAGTCACAGCAACTTTGCTTTACAGGAAAAGTGTTGATATGTTGCAGTTTTGATAAACTACTGTCTCCTTAAACAGATAAAGTTTTCTCCCGATTCCAGTCCAAACTGTGCCAGAGCAGCTGAATATTAAAGTCAGATACAGATGATGGAAATGAATATTTGAACCTAGGGACTATACAGTATAATCCCCGTCTCTGCCAGCACCGGTTCACCCCCTACCTCTGCAAAATGATTAAATAGTCAGGCTCTGGTGACCCATCTGCTGTCCTACAGATACTAAAACTGCTACTCTGATTCTTTGGCTGCTTCCAGACTAAAGCATTTATTAGATTACACTTTATTGTCTAGACAGTTCAGGATCAGACATAAATGTATTTCATTTTCTCTCCAAACTTTTGTTGCCTGTTCGCATATCTCCAATGCATCTGTTCTGTTTCAGTTTATAGGACGATGATTTTTGCTAAGTCAAACATGAAATGTTTCCAACACCCACAGTTGTAAAGGTGTACATTTAGATAGGACGTTTTAAACCCGCCCAGGTTTTAATCTAAATGGGTCACGCTTACTTGTTTCTATCCAAACCTCTTTACTATTTCTTTTCTAAATATTTGAATAATTTCTGTGTCGGCATGTTTTATGACTTTTCATTCACATCAGGTTAGTGTGAATTAGTAAATATTTTCATTGCTTATGGATTGATTTCAGGTTTTATGCAAAATCAAGAAACTTGCAATGCAAATCAGACCAGTTCTCATCTATAACGTGTTTTCTTCCATTCAAAATGTTGAGTAAATAGATAATATATTTGCTTATTTGAACATATTTTGCATTTACAATGTTTCATTTTTATGTTTTGTCAAGTCTAATTAATAGACATTACCCAACTTATTGCTTTAATTAGAAACCTGTAAGATTTATCAATAGAATCTATTTTTTATTGCTTTATGTTTGTAACTGAACTGTAAAGTAAAATAAGTTGGCTTTGCCAAAAAATGTAATAAAGTTCAAGGTGACTTTTGTGACTTAATGTGTTCAATAGAATAATATGAGTTTGTATCCTTATTAAAAATGCTCTCTCTCTCTCCCTCTAAGTCTCTTTCTCTCTCTCTCTCTCTCTCTCTCTCTCCATCTCCTTTAACAGACTTGGC
>JBAMIG010000020.1:3516994-3539308 GCA_037177335.1 Kiunga ballochi
TAGAATACGGACAGGGATAGATCCTCGTTCAAACAGTCAGGATGAAGTGTTTTTAATCCATCTATTCATATGTTTCTGTTTGGACAACACACAAACAGAGCGTAGAGACAGAATGACCAACTTCATTTTAATGTCTCGCAACAGATTATTATTAAAGCAAGTTTTAACCGATCTGGTTGTTTCAACCCCTTATTTCAGATCAATTGGACACAAATATTTCGTCTGTAACCTCAGCCGATGTGCGTGTAAAGCAACGTCTTTTAGACGTAACGACTCGTAAAAGTGCTTTTACAGTTCTCACATGCGGAGCTGCTGCGACATGGAAAGAAGCTGCTCATCTCATCTAAACTCCTCTGGACACGAAGGAGTCGGCATGTAAAATATCCTCAAAACAAATTCTCACAAACAGCCAAAGAACATTCCAGTTTTTCCTGATAACGTCTTTGACATCTTTGCTAGACAGGGAATAAGTAGAGGTTACAACAACTGAGTGATATTTTAACAAGACTACAATTAAAGGCTGACTAACAACCCTATTGCAGACTTTCTTCAAGGCAACATCAAGCCACCATGTGGGATGAGTCTTCTGCCAGAAGTTAGTGTAAATTTTGTGGGTCTGGATTTAAAACTCACATATGCAGTTGAGTCTCACAAACTGGGAAAATGGCCGACCTCTCTCTAAAGAAGTTGGTAAACGCTTGTGACATGGATAAAGCTATTTCTGTCAGTGGGTTTAGTGTAAAGAGTGGAGATCAGATTATTCTGAGTATGCACGCTGCTGTCTAAAAACAGGAACTTCCTGTGTTGTAAAGTGAATTATATAGCGCGGAACATGTTATTGAGATGCAACACAAATCGAAAGAGTTTTGGTAAAATGTCCCCCCAAACAATCATCTATGTAACATTTGAGCAAGAGAATAAGATCAACTCCTTTTGGATACCATCATCATCACCTCTTTTGGCATAAAAACACTCCTTTCATTAAAGGAGTGAGTAAAAATGACTTTAAAAAGTTAAAAACTGTCATGGCGATGCATTTGCACGGACCTATTTTTGCTTGTGTGGCCAGCTTTATTGCTTTTTCTAAATACAGTCTAATCCAGATGGCTTTAAAAGCCTGAACCAGCTCCGAGGGTCACATTAATTATTCACAAGTTGAGCACTTTCTCTTCACCTACTGCTCACTTTAGTTTCATTAAAGTGTCCATCTTTCTCAGCTTTTATTGCAGTCATAAAGTGTAAAATGCTCTTAAACCAGAATGTTCCTGCACATAGTCTGAAGTCTGTCAACATTGAACATCTATATAAATATTGTAATATCTGACACTCGATGCAGCTGAATTCTGCTAAATCTTCATAGTTAAGAGAAAGTTTTTCTCTCATCATCATATTCTGTCAGAGATGATTTGGCTTTGTGGGGTAAAGCGATGTTCAGGCTCTCAGATGTTGAAGTTAATCTGCAGTAGATTCTTTTCATGTTGTAACAGCAAACGGGCCTCTTAAACCATCGGCATTAGTTGATTTTAAAGATCTAATAAACGGGCTGGTTTTAGCTCTCAGTCCACCCATTAACAGGGTCTGTTGGGCTACTTGTGTGAGCGAGCTGAGAAATTTCACACGGATAAACGCTGTAATGTTCACCAACTCACCAACATAAGATGAACTTGTGAAATACATCACCCACCACCGGCTTTTCAAACAAACTCCCCACTTCCTCCTTGGAGAAAAAGGGAAAAAAGAAACTTCCTCATCGTGTTTTTGGTCCCTTTTGTTGCAGGAATAGCCTAATTTTTTACCGCCGTCACCTTTCCACTTTAAAAAAAAAGACATTTCTTCCTCCTTCATTTCATGACATAGTCATTTAGCAGATGCTTTTCTCCAAAGCAACCAAGATAAAAAACAACACAAGCAAGAAATTTAACAAGAGGAGACATAAATAAGTGGCAGACTGTGATCCTGCTGGACACAGGTGCTGCCAAGTACTGCAACACAATTTTTTTTATTTTGTTGTTCCCCTCCCCTTTACCTACTATAGTCCTTTTGTTGAATTATGAGAACATGATTATATCACACTGTATGTCTTAGGTGGAAGGGCACCTAGCTTATTCAGTGCTGAATTGTGTCAAAATGCTGGAAAAATCTTTCTAACTCATTGTGACGTGGAAAAGAGTTAAGCTAAGTGCAGAAATGCTCCCTGAACAGTTGAGTCTAGCTGGCTTTTAAAAGTAGATAAGGACTCTGGATCGACAGAAATCAGGTGATTGTTCCACCACCGGTGAATAAGAGAGGAAATGAGTCATTACTGATTTAGCACCACATTGAGGAGAGAGTAATAGACATCTTGATTGAGGTAACTCACTAGGATGCAATAACTGAGTCAACTTTATCCCTGAAATAACATGGAAGCAAACTTTATCAACCAAATCATCCTACCAAAGCATCCCCAATTACCGTTTGTCTTCAATGAGCTTGTTTTAGTGACTCTTTTATTTAAAGGGTAACAATTTCTGTCGTTTACTGGTCAAAATAAAAAACAGTATTTATATATGTGTCATCATTGGTGAATTATGCTAATTTTCATAAGTTTTCATAAGCAAAGAATTATAGGTTTGTTTATATATGACTGGTAAGCTGGTAGTGGAGCACCATGACAGTCTGCCATCTTGAAACTAAAGCTGCTAGTAAGGGACAAAAAGCACCAAGTGAGAAGGAGAATGTGAGAAAGCGCATATTGAGGCGCCAGATCAGATCATTGAGGGAGGCTTACTACCATAGCAAGTAGGACAATCTGTTAGGTTAACATTTACAAAAATGCTGGAAAAGCAGCAGCGTAGGAGATGTTTTCAGCATTGGCAAGAAAGAAACGAGTGTTACTTAAAAAGCAGCATGCCGGGAACATCCAAACAACAAGGATCTGCGAGAATGATTTAAAAGGGAGGCTAAAGCTTCCAGCGTTCTCCTCAACAAGAAAATCAACTGTACTGCTAAAATGAGCTTAAAGCTAACTTTTTAACTAGGTTTTGTTAGACGTTGCTTGTTAGCATAGCAGCAGAACAGCAGGTCCTGCTAAAATACACCAGCCTCATTGGTACTGAAGCGTTTATGTGGTTTTAGTAGCTTTCAAAGTCACAGTAAACGCTGGCTTTTTGTCGTGGTAAAAGCCAGCTTATAGAGCTTTCTCACTGGCTTTGCCGCAATTATGAAAACTACTGAAACCAAGTAAACATTCACTGTATGTGTAATGTCTGAGTTGGTATACGTGAGCTTATTGGATAACAGACTGAAATATGTTTTCAACAAGTCGTCCCCATTAAATAAATTTGTTCTGCTCATAAAATCTCAGATAACTTTGTTTCATCGGTGTTGTCGATGCTTTTTGACACATGGTGGTTACCGTTGTTGCAATAGCTGTTCAAAAGGTCAAGCACACAGATGCATTATTTGTTTAAATGTTGTTAGAGGAGAGTAATTCTTTCACAATGTCAGTCCTATAATATATAAAAGTGGTTACTAACTACATATTTGGTTTGAAATAATTCCACCAAAACATCTTTCCTGCGCAGTAAAGTTTCCTCCCATCACTTCTGATCAGATATTTTGGAACGAGTGACTGTGATGAAACATTTCTCTCCACTTGAGGATTTTCATGCCAGCAATTCCACGAATCTGCAAACCCAAGAAAGTACAGGCCTGGGTGTATGCGTGTCGCACACATAAATCTCTCTGCATGAAAGAACCCTCTATTCAAGCATCAGCTCATCAGAAAGCCTGGACAATGACCTTTTTCACTGGACTTCTCCCTAATTTGTTTGTTTTTATCATTAGCCACAGTACAAGTCCTTACTAGCCTCTGCATCTGCACAGGCCTCACACCAGATATGTTTTTCACTATGGTGACCATGTATGATGTAATTATGAATCATGTTGTTGACTATTCAGAACAACTACATTAGCTACTAGCTGTTACTGTCTCAGCTGTTTATTTACACATTTTTAAAAATCTTAATTTTTTCACACACAAAAAATACTCAGCTCGTTACACCTTGTGCATGTATAGTATTTTATTGGATTCCAGTTTGATTGTTCTGGTTCTGGTGTGCTTTTATAGAGCTATTGCTGCTCTCTAATGTCAAACAGGTGCATATTAATGATAAAAATGAATAAGTATGTTACCCGCTACAGTATCCAGCACTGGTGACCCGCCGCCCAAAGATAGATATAAAGCCATGCTCTGTCTGGCCAAAATGAGGTTATTATGGATTTGCATGCCGTAATTCCTCCTGCTGCTTGCACTATTATTAAAGTCGTGTAAAATTTATGTCCATTTTCCCCAAATCAATTCACACCATATTAAAACTATAAATCCAGCTTTATAATCACTGGAGAAAACATATTTTCAAATGTCAAGGGCAGGAAAATCAAACAGAGAATGACCAAAACAAATAAAACGAGGAGCTAATAAAAGACAACACATAAACAATGCATACTCTCTGAGCTGTGCAGTAAGTATGAAAGGCTTATTTCTGTGATGACTTGTGTCACAGTATTGCTGTTCAGAGAGGTTATACTAACTAATGCAACATCCAGGATGGGATGGGTGTCATCATGTTACACATGTAGTTGCACCAGTGACATAGGCTACTTGAGTACGTTATTACTTGATCCTGATTGTGAAGCTCCTGAGTTTTCAGTAAAAATGTCCACATAGACTGTGAGAAATCTGAATCTTCCCAGTCCTTCTAAATCCACACATCGTCCTTTTCCCAAAAATGGCTCCATGTGCCTGCAGGTCAACATGACCCGTGATTATGTTGACAAATATGTGACTCATCGTAGTCATGGCTCAGTTCTATGTGAGCTGTGAGATAACATTAATCAAACCGATAGTTTTTAACCCTAATTTAATTCAGTTTCTTTAATAAATTCAACCAGGAACTGATAACATTTCATTGTAACTTGTTTACATGTAACCATGGTAACCTGCAAAATGCCATTCAGGCTACAGAGTCCAACCTAGTCAATTGAGATGATTCAGATGAGGGTAAGAAAATTACCCATAATTCCATAGTGCCATGTTGCCTAGCAATTGCATATGCAGTGTTTATTTAACCAAAGTGACCCCATTCTTCCATAAAAATATTTAAAATTCGACCGAAAGTGAAGCCAGTATGTTTCATTTAATTTGTTTTCACTTACATGTGTGTCTAAAACATGTGGTGGGAGCGCAGACAAGCCCTCTGCTGGTTGAGCACATCCTGCTAAGCTAACGCTGCGTTCAGAGAAAATTATCCTGGTCATCCTTCCATTTTCTATCACCTGAACGGGTTCACAGGAAGGGGGGGCTGGAGCTAATCCCAGCTGACATCAGTGAGGTGGGGTACACCCTGGACAGGTCACCAGTCCATCACAGGGCCAACACACAGAGACAAACAACAACGCACATATCAGCCTCCAATCAGCCTGTCCTCTCTGGACGCTAACGTGGGGAGAACTTGTGCAAAAGGAAAACTGGTGCGGATTTGTACGGTGGATTTAAAGGAGCCTTCAAATTGGGACAGTACTTAATAAAACCTGCACTTAGAAGTACGCAGACCCTGAATTAGGACAAAGCTATTGCTTTACTTTAACCGTAACAATGATGTTTTTAACGGCAACCATAGTTTTAATTTGTCATACAAACCATGTAATGTCATTTCCTAAACTGAGCCAGGAAGTCACGAAACATGTTAATGATCTTGAACAATCATATCTTTTCATTTATTTTATGTAAATGGATGAAAATGCCAAACCTAATGAGGTTCTTTCCGCTCTTCTAAACCCGAGAATGATGGCCGTTCTGATGTTAACATGCTCACATGAGTCACATTTCCCTCCTCCTGCTAGACAGAGTCGTATTTGCTGTATTGGCTTGTATGAAGGGTCTGATCAAACAATCTGTTTACTCACTGTGATCTGACTTATTAAAATCCATCATAGCCTGTGCATAAAGAGGTGACAATAATACATGTTTATGTAGTTTCGTCAATAACAGTTACTCAACCACATGGTGGCTTTCAGCTTCTACCAATCAGCACGATGCTGGGAGAGTTTCTAGTTTATGAAGAAAAAGAGACAGAACTGCTTAGTTTAACAGCATTAAATGTCTGAATCTGCAAAGAAGATGACGGTGATTGCTTATCTTTAAAAAATCCTCTCAGCATCAAGTCAGAATCACTTTATTTGTTAACGTTCTTCTGCAGAAAGACGTCATCCAACAGCAGAAAGAAGAGGCATGAAGAGGATTCACCGCAGGGTGCAGACTGTTTATAAGACAAAAAGGCTGCATAAAGTTAAACTAAGCATCTAGAATAATCTGAATAACAAGTGGAGGCACTTCCAGAGATTCTGCTTTACTTATTTTCATTTTGATGACGTCACTGAAGACAGAGCAGGAAAATAATACTCTGAGTAAGCCAGAACTGTGAAACTCAAGCTGATTGGACAATACAGATGGTTCATTGATTCATTTTCCGATTCAGGGTGGCGGGAATACAGATGGTTAACGACCTAAAATGCAGCGCAGGAGCAAAGCAAAAATAAAGACACTGATGGCTAAAATAGCAAAAATAAAGACAACAAAATATCATTAAACGCAGCAGTAAAGTTTGTCATTTCAGTGTATGCTTTTAGAGCTGGCTTTTTGTTGTGAGAACAGACTGATTGCCTTACATTGGCAAACATCTGGAGGAGGGAGGAGGGGGGGGTGTAAGGTGATTAATGAATAATGTTGGCAAGCTGCAGTGGAGACGTCTGGGAAATCAGTGACACAGATACAAACCTGAGCTGTCGCTGTTCAGCGCGAGTGTTTGGAAGAAAAATACGCTGCATTTGCTGCAAACACGAAAACAAAAACAAGTCTGGATGAATTTACAGAATAGTTTCAGAAGCATTTCTGTACAGTTTGAAGAAAGGCTGAGAATAAAGATAAAATATCTATACAACATCGCTGCTGTTTATTTGTTTACTTTCTGTCCCTGCTAACCATTCCCCCAACCGTCTCCTCTCTGCGTGCCATGAGGGGTGGGGTGGTGACATGTCACACAGACAAAAGAAAATAAAATGGGCCACATTATGTGGAGGTGCAGTGCAGAACATGCAGAGCCAGTTACTGCTGCACTGGAGGCCCCTGTTTGATGTGTACACAGTGAGAGGAATGACCCAGTTCAGCTGTGACATGTTTATGGCTGATGAGCACAGGCCAGTGACTTCGCCAGCAAGCAGAGATTGCACCCTTGCTTCAGGGCCCTCTCATTTGGAGCACTTGGGCTTGAAACCGTTCCAGGAGATGAGACATGTTTCTTGTTGGATGGAACCAGAAAAACCCTCCATACGGTCGGGCCAAAGATTCGTGTCTCTGCCGTTACCTCCGTTACATTTTTAGACACGCGAGGAGAGCAAGAGGAGTGGCCTGAAATGTTCCTGCTCTTTCATCCAGACTGAAACATCTGCTCATTAGATTTCAGCAATGTCTCCGAAGGATCGATTTTATCTGCTGAACATCTGCTTTAAATATAAACAGCACAAACATGATGAATCCTAATAATACTGGTGAGGTCTTTCAACCCAGTTGTCAGAGAAAAAGCATGTTCACTGGTTTGTAAAGCCAGGACACAAAATATCAGTTATGGAAAGTATAAAATGTGGATGTAGACTACTGTATGCAGATGATGATGCTTTATAAAGAAGTGAAGGAATCCTGAATGTGGCTGGTGGAAGAAGTCCCAGTATGACATTGGAATCGTTTCAGCTTGGAGCTGGGGGTCAGATGCTGTTTGGGGCCCCTATGGGGGTGTAATCCTGCTTTTTATCAAGCACATGCTGGGTGGATTTGAAGGCATTCATTTCAGTTTTTACCCTCAGATCTTTTTGGGCTCCCTCTTAAAAGACTCTGCTCACACTCAGAAGTCTCTGCTTGCATGTAAACATGTTTTGCTTGCTGCTCTCGGATCCCCACAAACGTCCCTTTCTCCTCTCCCCTCTGCCTCAGATCGCTGTGCTCTCAGTTTCTCCTTACAGATACGTTTTGGATTTGTTTTCATTATTATAAACTCTTTATTGTTATTATTTGTGTTTTCTTATTTCAGAAATCAGACCAGGGTTTCTGGTCTGCAGGTATGTCGCTCCCTGCAGACTTTTCACATTTTATAAGTTAATTTTATTTAAGTCAATATTCATGAATAGTTTATTATATATAATATATTATATATAGTATATTACAATTTAAATCTTAGCTCATTAGCTAGCATTTATCTGTAGCTAGCTGAGCTAGCTAGCAGGATGAACAACAAAAAATGCTAATACTAAAATAGTCCACACCCCTACAAAAACCTTTTCTGCACCACTAGGAAAATTTATTTTTGAAATAAAAAGTATTTTTTCTCTCTAAAAAGGAGTGATAAGTTCCTGTTAACCATTCTGGCTGCAGGGGATTACTCACCACTACTGATTTAGACTTAATTATACCACAAAAGCACCCATTGCAGCTGATCGTCATGATTTACTCTTATATCCTAAATTTTATTTTAATGGTATATGGTGTAAAGACAAGCCATTTCAACTGACTAACATAGTCAAGGTGCCTCTTTGTGGCTTGTGGGGCCCTATGCATTTGCATAGTTCACTGTCTGTGCATCTGCTTAGGGTTAAGCACCGTAAGTTCTGGTTTTACAGGCTAATTTTAATGCACATTAAAAAAGTAGGTGGATGTGCGAATTGTGCTTCATGTGATATATATATATAAATAAATGGGGTTTCCAGAATAGTACAATAGCTTTGTGGTTTGCAAATACAGTATAACCAAAAAGCTGAACTTTCGGTTTTTGCTGCGTTTTCATGTCAAACTTCTACCTAAAACTCAAAGTAGAAGCTGTGTTTCTGTCTTTCTGGTTGACAACACAGCACGTGTAATTCTGACTGTGGCTGAACTGCAGCAGACTAATGTATTCTCGCACAAGCTGCAAGGCTGCTTGCATCACAGCTTTTATTGATTTATCAATAATTCTTGGCCCCCATTTGATAAATGATTAGTTTCAGGGAGCTAGTCCTCAGCTACATTCAGACTAAACAACTTCAAATCAGCACTTTTATCTGTAAATAGCTATGGGCTCACTTCTATTAATAAAACACAACATATCATTAACAATAGCAAAGTCTTGAGGCAGAGGACTGTGCAGAATCATACGTCTGTGTCCAGAGCTAGCCGAAGGCAAAAGCAAACTGATAAGCTGTGCACAACAAGGACCTCGTCTTGTCTGCTGATGTACTTTGAAATGTGAACTCATTACACGCTTTTACCTCAGTTTCCTGTTTGCAGCCCATTAAAATGATAAACCTATGAATGAAGCTACTGAATGCGTGTTACACGTAGAATGAGTCAAAGTGAAGGAGTTGTGTCGATGAGGTGGTTTAATTAAATGTGATTTCTCTGAATTCTGGGCCAGATGCAGTTTTTACACCAGCTCTGTCTTCATTCGTCTTTGCATGAGATGAGTATTAAGCAGTGATGTTATGTGTTAGAACAGCCCAGTTTGCGTAACTTTCTCATCATGAGGAATTCTGAAATCCATCTCGCCTGTTTGTGTTCCTGTCTGGAGGGGTTTTCTCACTGAAAGGGAGTCTCTTCCTCTGCACTGTTGTGCACAGCCCTGAATTGCTTTATGTGATTGATAAAAATAAACTAAAATGACACATTTAAATGGGTTTATATTTAACTTGTATGACTCTGTTTGCATAATTTTAAATGTAATTAAATGATGTCATGCCAATGCACCACAGTGAGTAAATAAATATCTGTCCTTGCAAAACCTGCACAGTGTGATATGTGTGCAATGTGGACAGAGGGAAAGCAGTTAAAGCTCTGATATTATACTGGTGTACAATAGTCTTGTAGTCCTTTTTGCATGTTTAGTGATCAAAGAGCTGCTGAATGGGAAGTTAGTCCATGATGGGTTTAATTTTAAGAACATCCTCCTTTCCTGCAGGGCTTTGTCCATAAGACAGGTGAGTACAGGTGCTTTTTTCTTCCTTGCAGAGCTTCTGAGAGCTTTTTCACCATCAGAGGAGACTGTGAAGCCTAAAAACAGCAGCTAAAGCGGAGTGTGTGAAAGACACATAAACCCTGCTGGACCCCTGAAATAACACTTTACCTGTAAGTGTGTGTAAGAGAAAGACTATTGAGTGTTTTTTTTCCATTGCTTTATCTACAGCAGCTTTGCTAAGTGGCTGTGCGGGGAGGAATGGCTCCACTGGCCTTAATAATTTATCCCCCCACACAGTGTGAGACAACTGCATTGGACTTCCCTCCTAGTTGACAGCCATAAAACCCAGTGACTCTTCAGCTGCTTCTCCCTTCTTTTTGTATCACACTAAATTAAATATTGCCATCAAAGTGCCCCATTATCTTAAAATGAAACCTTATGCTTCTTTATAAGGGTTGCGAGTTTAAGTGCAGTAATGAATATTTTAATTCCTCTGATTGCTGTAACATGGTATCTTAAGGTCATGTGGAAGTTGTTGCCACAGGGCCTGTCGACAGCATATTCATTTTTCTGATTAAAGCCTCTGATGAAGAGACCTTCCTATATAATTACAGCCAACCCCATGGCCTTTGTGAGATTCATGTTGCCAAGGCAACAGTCAAATTAAATATGTCTCAGAGGGGAGTAAATATACCCTTGCTCTGAATATGTAATCTTGTTTGATGTGTTTGCCACAGAGCTCCTCCAGTGAAGGAGGGAATCATTCACAGAGATTGAATGGATGAAGGGCCGGGAGGGCCGACCCGGTCTCAGCGTTTCCTTTTGACATTGATCAAACAGCCGCGGAGCCACAATGAGATGGAGTTTATGTCATACAGTTTCTCTTCTGTTTGGTGGACGATTCATTTTAAAATGAATTACAAGCAGACGAAATCTGCTTGGTGCTTGTAAAAAATGCCTAAACAAGTTGACGAACTTGCTTATAATAAGCTTATTCTAATAAACACTATGTTCTTATTTCCCAAACAGCGACATTATTTTCTGAATTTCAACACCTCGCTGAGAACAGGAAGTTGTCAGCTGACGTGCCAGGTGTAAATATTTGTAAATGGGAATAATTTTGATATAATTTCATTTCTGTGGACGGTTCCAGGATGTCCTTCAGCGCGGAGGACAGAACACACGGTGCTCTGTTCCTCTCTCCACGCTGACACAGAGGATCTGTGCAGCTATTTCTCACCTGGATTTCAAATTCGTCATCAACACACAGCGAGGGCTTCAAACTGTCGATTTGAATTACACGAGAGGGCTCTAGGATCTGGCTGCAAATTGAATTTCCTGGTAGATGGTCATCTGTCTGCCTGTCACTGACGCTGTGTGGGGGGGGTGCAGATTGTAAAAATGCATTCAGAGACTTAACACGGTCATTGACACCTTTTTGCAGCGCATTTAGAACTTTATAAGGTCTTTTTGCTAAAATGTTCGCTCGCCATCTGCAAAAGTCAACTTAACAAGGATAGAAAGACATAATTCAATGCTCAAAACAATTTTTTATCAATATTTCATAACATGAGAGTGATTTCCTTCTGCTTTAGTTAATTTAAGGGTGATTTGAGGAACTACTGCCCCTTTGAAGGAACTTTATATTTACAGGGAGTATCGTGTGAAACGCTAAAGTTCAAGCTAACATTACCCTGTCATGACTTTATTTTTACACCTGCCAATAAAAGAGTCGTTCCTCTGTCTCAGAGGGATCTAAACATGACGCAGGGCATGTTGCTGCATGAAGAGGAGGAGGAAGAAAAACTAGGAAGAAGAGAATATGAGCAGAGACTTGCTGTCAGATTCCTGCATTTAAAGCAAATGGAGATGTCTGGAACCAGTCCAAGACAGCGATTAGCTTGGTTGATTAGCATTAGCACCTATAATCTTTTTACTATGAAAGTGTCAACCTTATAGCACAAAAAAGCAACACACAGAGGGCTTGGAAACCTCCGACACAGATGGCAAAAGAATTAAAGATGGCAGAAGGTCCTGAAAAGAAGCGAGTATGTCACTGAAAAAAAAGGGTCGGGGCTCTGGAGAGCAGTTAAAGTAGTCTGCGCAACAAAGTGTCTCTTTAATTAATTACACATTCAGTTCCTAGCACAAGCTTCAGGATCAGCTTCAGTGTACAGGACACGAAGGAAAGGGCGCTGCATTGTGTATGAGACAGACCATCTGGCATCGAAAAAGAAAGCTGGAACAGGAAGGCCCCAAAGTGGCCATCACATCAGACAATCCCCGGCTGCGCTCATTAATAGATGTCACAATTGATTTGTGGGTTTATTTTAGAGGCAGTGTGCCCAGAAAAAGAAAAATTATAACATTTTATTTTAGTTATTCACCATTTGTGGATTAAAAATTCAGGTATTACACTGTTTTTACAAAAAAATTGATAAGAAGATCAATACAGCTTTTTCTTTCAGTTATGCTAGCAGCGCACCAACGCTAGAAGTGCTAGCTTAGCTCAGACAGAAGTAGCACTCATCTGGACTCATTAGGTATGTTTCTGAAAAGTTGTCTAAATTAATCTTAGAAATCCTGATGAAAAGAAAACTTGCACGTTTTCAGCATGGTGTTAGGAGGAAATGACCGAGGCTCCATGATGCTGTGAGGAGGTTGCACAAAAATCCTGGACAATAAGGCGACACAGATTATTCTGAGGCATACTTTATGTGTGAGCATGTGCTGCTTGATCCTAAATAAATCTTTTATTTAACTTTGGTCTAACTTTTTTTAGTTTCACTGCTTCTGCTGGCTTTACTGGATTTATCATGTGACTTCCCGGCGCTGACTGGTGGATCATGCAGCTCGGCTGTGACATCTCTGATGGTTTCCACCTTTTAAGCTGGATCTGCTCTTCAGACGATGCTGTTTTGTCAGCTTATCTGCAGTTTTTAGTTTGGATTTTCCATCATCTTTTTGCCACTCTATACTACCGTAGGTTTTAGTTTAATGGGCTTCAGAAAAGCCCTCAGTGCAGTCTCTACCTTGTTGCTTCTGAGTGAGTATCTGCAGTCATGGCAACTTTCTTTTGCTCCAAGCACTTAATAAATTCTGTTTTATTAGCCCCAATTTCTCCACAAAACAAACCCCTTAGGGCTATTTGGTCCACATAAGGACTGAAAGAATTACAGACATAATCAGCTGCCATAATAAGAACATTAATAAAACAAGACTGGGGTGTTTCTTTTTAAGTTTTGCAGAAAGTTTGCATTTTAATCTTCAAAAAACAAGACTATTTTAGTACAAGCATTAATGTTTAGACATTATTTTGTACTAGATGCCATCAGCAGTCCCATCACAGGGTTATTTCTTAGAATTGATTGATGTAGAAGACACCCGCTGCTATGATTATGAACTAATTATAAGTTGTGTATATAATAACAATTCATCAAAGAATGTGGTTTTAAGTTAAACTGAAACCCTTTTAAAAGGCTTAAAGAACAAAAATGTTTCACACGATTACATAAACCCACCATCTGACGCTGAAGTTTTTTCATTTGAAGATGTAGCAAAGCTAAAGTAGCAGTTAATAGAAAGTTTGCTTTTGCAGACAGATTGTTTTCTCTGGACGGATCTGCGAGCTTTGCCATTGTGATCCATTAAATGCTAAGTCTAATACCACAGAGCTATTTCTGCTTTACGAGGCAGGCTGGGACAGGTCTGCATGGCTACAGGCTCAGACTCTGTGCACCCGGAACAGACCAATAAAACTGGGTTGAGCATTGTTTGGCATATAATATTTATCCAGCAGCCGAGTTCTCCACCAGGGCATGACTGACATTCATGAACATGGCTCTGTGGCGTTTCATCAGTCCTGGAAGAGACATAAAAATAAATACTGCTGCTCATTCTCAGATCAGAAGACCAATCTCACATCTTCCCAGCATGTCTGGGCCTCAGAGCACGCAGTAAGCCGGGAAATATGGAACTTTTGTATCCTAATATTCACCAAATAATAGGAAAAAATCCATGAATTTTCCATGACAGAATCTATATTATTGTTTTGATAAATGTCCTTTTTCCACACTCGTGTTACATAAATGGCGTGCTGCATCCCAGAGCTATGAAATAAAACATTGTTTTGTTTTTTTGTCGTTAATATGGTCTACATAATGTATTAAATGGGTATTTATCTGTTAGATCTAAAGAACTTTTACATAAATCACACTTAGCTCTGTTGGTTAGTGAATGACGTTTACCTCAGTTTATTTTTTTAACTAGTTCACCTCAGCAGCCAGACCCTTTGAGCATTTAGCACAAACTGTGCAAAACTGTTTTCACTTTGCTCTCCAGATTTTTCCTCTTCTGTTTTTTTTTATTACAGATTCATCTCCAGGTCCTAAACAGACATAAGCAATAGAAGCTGATGCATTATAAACAAATGAAAGAAAATCCAGTCAGTCCAATATAATAACAAATCTCACACGCTAAATAGAAAAAAAAAACACTTGCTTAGCAAGACAAGCACATCCTGAGAATGCAACATGGAAAACATCCCCTTTTACCAGGAGGGCAGAACCCAGTCCAGAAAGAACTGCAGTCTGCCTCAACCCGTTGGGATGAAGAGGACAGGACAGATAAACAGGCACCAAGCCTTTAGCCAGGCAAGCTTGAGACACACAAGGGGGAGTAGATCCATCTTTCCACTAACTTTAAGATCTATCAAAATGGAAGGTTTTGAGTGTATTATGCAAACTTTTTTTTACCTCTCTGGTGCCATAAGAGGCTCCTAGAACCACAAGTAAATCTGCAGTGAGAGCAAGGGGCTCTATTAGCAAAACGTGGAACTATGTGCATCACAGTTTGGTCACTAAGAGGAGAACATTGTAAAAGTCTATTCCAAGCAGAAAAAACTAAAAAAAATAAACATGAATAAACTCTAATAAATCACTTGTTACCTATTTAAACCAATATAGGTTTGTTCTACAATTCCCTTTTTCCGGCTGTATATTCCCGCCTCGCATTGCATTCATTTACCATCTAACTATGTTATTAAGTGTACTTTATGTAGTAATGCAAACACGTGAAGCTTTCTGCACATCCCCACTTTCATGTTATAATCCTACCACCTTGTCCTCGGGCTTGATTTGCAGTGGGCATGTTAGAAAACCCTCAGAGATGCCAATCTGCAGGGCATGCTGGGAATGAAGTGCACTGAGAGCGATTACAGACCCACAGATCTAGTCAGCATTAAAAGGCCATTAGAGATGTGAAATTCCACAGCAGCGGGTTTGGCTGAATTAAAAAGCTTCCGGATTGCATCCATCGTATGGAGCGTTGGCATTTCTTGAAACTCTCACTGAGGCTTTCTGTGTTTACGGACACATTTATGCTTTAAAGGACCCATGGCACAGATAAGGCCTTTGATTCAGGCCCCTCCTGGGACAGTGCTACATCTGATTTAGAGTGAGGAGGAGGAGGAGGAGGAGGAGGAATATTAGATGGTTCCAGTCCGTGTTTAGAGTCAGACTTCCTGTCCCTTCAGCTCCATGCCAATCTCCTCTCCAATATATCAGGAGCCCTGCAGATCGTAACACCCCCTCTCCTCTCAGCGATTCTGTTCTTCCAATAATAAATATCCAAGCGTCGAGAAAAACAGAATCAAGCAAATGTTAAACGACTAATGGGAAGATTTGCATCATCATCATCATTACCAGTAACAAGCAGCAAAATAAGGAAGTTCTATGCTTATTAAGGGTCAGACGCTACTAAACACATGGTAGAAACTGGGATTCAATGAAGGCATCATCTTCATCTTTCATCCTTTATCTCCTCTGAACTGTCTCTTGCCAATTGCATCTCTTCTTCTGTCACTTTCTCTCTTTCTTTTCCTCCCTTTCCTTCGTAATATCCTCTCACTTTATTTTGCTGAATCAGCCATTCTGCACGTCCGAAACAGTCAGCGTGCTGACATCCAGTTGCCGGGATGTGACACAGTGCGGTGTAAAGTAAAACGCTGCAGCTGTTACATGTTGCTCCAGGAAAAGGAAAAAAAAAAAAGCATAGCGTGGCTTTTCAGCCGTGAGACGCTGCAGGGCAACAAGATCCAGGAATGTGCGTAAAGAATGTCAGCGTGCCATGAAAACAAGACAAAGAAACTCCAGTTGTGCCTGGTAAAGTTTAATAAAACTATGCAAAACATTAGGTAAGGATTTGTTTTAGCCATGTTTGTGCACAAACCCATGAATAAATAAATAAATAATCCTGTATTAACAAATGAAGCAACACAGACTTTTGCTTTTTCTCTTTGCTAAAATGGTAAATCAGATTTCGCTTCATGAAAGTTTCACATTGAGCAATAAGGTGGCCTCTTGGACACATCGTGTTAAAACTCTGAGCTTCCTTTAGATAAAAGGATCAGGATGCTACATGCAAACGAGACCTTTAAATAAAAAAAAAGAGGATGTAAATACAGCCAAAGCGATCACAGAATGTAAAAAAAGTCTTTATTTTTTTACTTACTTAGTGTGATTCTATCCAGAGTGGCTTTCATGACTGCCTTACACACTTTGTAGTTATTAAGAAACACTTTTTCTGTTTTTATCATTATTTGTGGTTCCTTGTATCCTTTATTGATGTCATTGTCAAAAGAACAACGAAATTTCATTTGGAGCATCCGTACACATGGTTTAACTTTACACAGCAATGCATCTGCTGGTTTTATGACTTACATCCTCTGCATGCCGTGCAAACCGTTCAGACAGACAGATCTACCTCATAGCTTAAAAATGAGATGACAGTGGTGCAAATGTTGCCTTGTCATCATGTTCAACTACATAAAGAAGTATATGAAGTGGCTTTTACATCTAAAGTTAATGCAGATAAATGTCAGCTGTTCTTGGGATGAAGCTGAGGGGATGTTAGGATTTTAGGGCTAGCCTTTACCCCTCTACATCATCCATTCAGTCCTGCCATTTGCATTTTCCCAGGGCCTTTGTTGTCCTGCGGCGTCTTGGGGCCAATTACATGCAGTTGCAGGCATCATGAGAGCTTTGCTTGATAGAACTGCATCCCATGCCAGCAACTGGATAAATATAAACATCATGGCTGTTTTAAACGTGCACCAATATGGAATCAGATTTGTTTTAAAACTTCCAATAAAACTCATTAAGACTCAAGCAAAAAACCAAAACAAAATTAAAAACAAAACTTTCTAAAACTCAAGCAAAATAAATGATCACAAAATAAAAATGTATGAATCATCATGAAAACTATGAAGCTTTTGTTTAGTTATTTTCAGTAGTTTTGTTTGCAGTTTCCTCGTCCTCTTTCTCTATTTTCTCTCTCTTGGTTGCGGTTCACAGTTTTTGGTTTTGATTCTTGATTGTTTGGTTTCAGTTCTGACAGAAACCTTACAGGGGCGGGGCTCTTTCCGTGGGGCATTCTGATTGGCTGGTGAGTTTTTGAGTGACACGTGTAACCCGGAGGTTGTTTAACCTTTGCAGACGGCAGCAATTGTTTTTTACTACAGCGGTATGTTGTTTAAAGGAGTACAGTAGTTATAGTAATTATATAATTGTCTGCCTCAAGTTTTACAAAGGTCATAAAGTTATTCCATGGACTGTTCACTGTCTAGCAAGATAAGCATCTACCCAGCTTCACATCTTGAATGGACAGAATAAAGTTAATGTCATTTATCATTAGTTTACTATAACTACTGCACTTCTTTAAACAACACACAGTAACAAATGCTTATCTTAATTTTTTGAAGGAGTTAAAATTTTACTTTTAAGCCACTGTAGTAAAAGAATAGCTGCCGTCTGCAAAGGTTAAACAACCTCCGGGTGTGTACATCTGTGTCGCTCAAAACTCACCAGCCAATCGGAATGCGCCCCTGAAAGAGTCCCGCCCCTGAAAGGTTTGTGTCTGAACTGAAACCAAACAATCAAGAATCAAAACCAAAAACTGTGAACCGCAACCAAGAGAGAGAAGAGAGAGAAAGAGGACGAGGAAACTGCAAACAAAACTACTGAAAATAACAAAAGCTTAATCATTTTCATGATGAATGATCATTTTTAATTTTGAGATAATTTATTTTGCGTGAGTTTTAGAAGGTTTTGATTTTAATTTTGTTTTTTTGCTTGAGTCTTTAAAAGTTTTGATTGGAATTTTTTAAACAAATCTGATTCCATAGGACCAAGGATGATTCAGAAACTAAATCAAAGAGGAATAGAAAGAGGGAAAGTGACCAAACAAGAGAAAAGACAACTGACTTTGACTGACTTGTCAGAGCTCAGAGAGAAGGCAGGACACAAGACAATGCTACGTACAGATCCATGGAGGCTTGACACGCCCTTCGTCCAGACCTGATGTGCAGCCCTGTCACCTAGCACGATTACACCAAAAGACTGGTTAATTTGTGATGATAGATTTCTTTATCTTCTTGCTGATTTTGTGTGATAGTCACAATTTTTATTTGTTTGCGCCATCATTTTTGTCCCAGTAGAGATATTTCATATCATACTTTCATGGACTCGTGAAGACGCTGAGCCATTTTCTTTTGAAAAAATAAGCGTCTGTGGCCCTGCTAACCAATCCTTATGCTAACATACTACCTATGCTAGCCTATCCCTGTGCTAACCAATCCCTATGCTAACCTACTACCTATGTTAGCCTATCCCTGTGCTAACCAATCCCTATGCTAACCTATCCCAATGCTAGCCTATTCCTATGCTAACCAATCCCTGTGCTAACCAATCCCTATGCTAACCTATCCCTGTGCTAACCAATCCCTATGCTGACCTATTTCTCTGCTAACCTATCCCTGTGCTAACTAATGTCTATGCTAACCAATCCCTATATTAACCAATCCCTGTACTAACCTATCCCTATGCTAACTAATTTTTATGCTAACCTATCTTTATGCTAACCAATCGCTATGCTAACCTATCCCTATGTTAACCTATCCTTATGCCTCTTTCAGGGGGGTTAGTTACACTTTAAGTTTGATCATATATTTGAAACGCAGAGATTAAATTTACAATTACAATTGTTTTAATGTCAATGCATTAAAGGATTAAATAAAATAACACACAATGAACACAAGAAATTATCCCAAACAACTTTCAGCAGTAGAAATAAAGCCGGCATCTTGCTTGAACGGCTTAAAAGCAGACTCACTGTAAGTGTTAGTCTTCATCTTTTCTGCTTTTTTGCGGTAATTTTGCAACACTGTACATCTGAGTAACTAGAATTGAAATATTGATTCCAGTTACTTAGAAATACGCTGACTTCCTGCATTTTTTGTAGAAAATGGTTAAGCAGTCTGTCGTTTGCATTTCCCACCGTCTCGTATTTCCCCGAATGAGGCCTGTGTCCCCACAGCAAATGCTATTAAATTAGTGCAACAGAGTGATGCCTCCATGTAAAATCTGATTACCGTAGTTCTGAATGACTTGTTCTGAAGCCCAAATCAATCCTTATATATTTTACTGCCCTGTCCTCTGAAGAAAACAAGGCTGCGTCTGTATGAACGCTTTGCCAAATGGATTTAAAATAAAAGTTCACTCAAAAATAAGTTTGGCATCTTATTCATCCGATAACCTGCTTCCTGATTGAGCTCCAAAATGGATAATACGAGTGGGAGGCTTTTCGGCACAAATCCTCTGGGAACATTGGCCCATGTTCTTGTCAACAACCAGGATGAATCATCCATTAAAGAAAAGTACTTCCTGCAGTTCACAGCAATAAATAGACCATTAATACAGCTGTTAGCTTTACTGGTTATTCAAGACTTTTCATGGAAACTTTTCAGAAGATAGGACATCACATCGTTTCCATTAAACACATGTGCACACTGTGTTTATATTTTCTTCTTGAAATATATGTAATATCCTTATCTGAAGGGTGTTTACAGTCTCAGAGATTCTGCTAATGTCTTGCTTTTCTTTAATGCTAGCACAGAAAAGTGACCTTTTTCTTTATATTTAGGTGTGCCTCCAGCAGCCTTTGGGTGAAGCAGTATCATAGTATGACCTCCAGAGTTAAAAGGTGGTGGTTTCTTAAAGCATATAACCTCATGCACAGGATAGAAGTGCAAAAAAGAAGCAAGAAATGCAGCATGTGGTAGGGTTGCCATGTTGATTTGAACTTCTTGTGCAAGCTTTTGTTTTTTTTGCCACACAAGACGTGATCCTGCTTGTCTTTGACCCACGGTGCTTTTCTCTGTTTGTCCAGCTCATTATTGCGCTTTTGACCCTCAAGCCAGCACCACACACTCCCTGGGAGAACTGCTTCAGCTTTAATGACCTTTTTGTGTGAGCAGGGGAGGTTCAAATGGGTTGAAATTGTGACCTTCGGTGTTTGCATGAACACAAAATGTGCAAACGATCAATCCTTTTTTTTTTTTTTTTTGCTTGCTCATGGGTTAAAAATAAACTTGTGCAGTTCCTGAAGAAAAAAAAGTATCCCTTTCTTTGTGTGCAACATTCGGCCACTAGTAATGAAAGAGTGAGCACGTCTCCACCAAGCTGATTATTGCACAAGCCTATAATCTGTGAACATCTGCAGCTTGACTACTCTGTCGCCACCAGTTGCCACAGCATGAGAAATGTGCCAGCAGCAGATTTGTCGACTTTCACTCAGAAGAATGACCTCTGCTGGACCCATGCACGGTACTGCTCAATTTCAGCATATAGATAAGGTTTTTTTTAAAAAGCCACTGTAATCGGGTTCAATTCAGATTAACCTTTCATACATTGAACACATTTATAAGATGCTTTGTGTCAACTGGTCATCCCAACACTAAGGCAGACTCATAGTTCCCCTTAATGATGTAAATGCACAAAATATGCATATATATATATATATATATATGTGTGTGATACATTGTATAGATGAAGCAGGAACTCTACTTTGTTTTTATGGCTTTTTTTGTATCTTGCATGTCCAAATTTACAATTAAATGTTATATTTCCATATTTTAACAACCATAATTGATCTATTTGACATATAAATGTGTCAAGTGTGGAGATAAAGAAGGCCTCAGTATCAGCTGCTGCAGCACGTTTACGTTGTCTATCTTTCAATTTGGCTGGAAAAAAAAAGCAAGAACGTGCAAAAGTGTACCGCTAAGTACAAGCATCCCCTCAATCCAAATGTGACTATAAATCATGCAAAGTTGTGACATTTGCTGCATTTTTTTTCCTGCAGGTTTTAGTTCAACAGTAGCTCATTGTTGCTGCGGTTCCACATCCTGAGCTGATGAAATCAGCAGCTGTAAGCTGCGTGTTCCTGTGACTGTTAGGGCTGTGCCATGCTGGCAGATCAAGTGAGGCAAATCCAGTCTGTTCCAATTATGAAACGGAGCACTTTACTCCACTTAAGTGCATTACTCCCTAATCAGTGCATGGCTGTACTTGCTAGTGCATGACCTACCCTCATATTCATGGGAAGGTAAAAGCTTCTGGTAAATTAGTTTGAGTTTCTCCAAAACACTGAATTCACCTGTTCACATGCAAAGTGATATTTATGTATGAACAACTACAACAAGCATTGTGTACGGAGTCTGAGGAGGCACTACGGAGCTGTGCTAATTCAGCATCCATCTTGCATCCTACCTGTACTCAGAACTGTGTTCAGACTGTTAAAGTCTTTCGCCCTGTCCCTTTCTTGCTTTCGTTTCTTCGCTGAACCAGCCACAGTGTATCTGCTACTAATGTGTTATGTGAAGCGTAGAGCTCGGCTGCAGCATCATGCGGTGGTCTGAAAGCAGAAATTGTGCAGTAAACCTTCTCAGGCCGGAGGTGGCGATGGCTCCAGCAATGCACATGTAAATGTCACTGTGTCATCAAAACAAAGCGGAAGCACAAAGTTTTCAGCTCGGAAAGTTACGTAATGTGCACGTAAAGTGTTCTGTGCATCTTTTGATACTGAGATTATGCAATAATAGCTCGTACAAGATGGTCAAAATCCCTATTATGGTATCAAAACTCTGGACTGGTGAGTCAAGATAAAATAAACTTTACTAATGATTAAAAAAAACAGACATAAATGGAGGTAAAAGTAATCAGAACTCACAAAAAGCTTTAAGCATCAGTCGATCTGAGGCAGGTTTTACACTCTGCTCTGTACATTATTAAGCTTATGCCGTATTTTGGATTGCGGGGATAGACTCCCATCCATCCATCCAATATGTACTGCTTTGTCCCTAACGGGGTTGTGCGGGGGGGGGGCTATCCCAGCAGCCAACGGGCGAGAGGCGGGGTACACCCTAGACGGGACGCCAGTCCATCGCAGGGCTAACACACAG
>JBAMIG010000020.1:3543669-3559173 GCA_037177335.1 Kiunga ballochi
CCGACACAATGAAACACATCCAGAGAGAAAAGCTAACTCAGAGTATTCACAGAGTACCATAACTCAGTGACTGTGTGAACTTTTTCACAATATTCTAATTTTCTGAGATAGTCCTGTATATTTAGGTGTTTAGTGCATTTACACAGACATTTAAGCAAAAAGTTAGTGCACTGAAACGTGTCCGGATGATGCCCTAAAATTTGCCAATAATCTAGTGTGAAACGACACTTTGCGCACTAAACCAACGCCATTTTGCTGGAGCAGAAAAGGAAATGCTGGACTTTCAAAATAATTGATTAATAATTCTGACAGGTGTTTGAAGTTATCGCACAACGTTTCTACGGCTGTCTCAAAATGAAACATTGGACGTTGGATACTTACCAGTAGGGATGTCGTACAGATGGTTAGATGATCGTGATTCACACCAAAATGATCATTTTGTGTCCACAACATAGCTAAAAAACTGCTAACATTTACGTATGCTAACTGTACCGCAGTCTCAAATAAATAATGAGTCATTGTATGCACAAGATTATATATGTAGCAGGCTGCGCTATATATTAGAACCTTAGTGGTATAACTTCATACTCATGTTTACACAAATTAGCCTCCGCCGCAGTATTGTTTGCTGCCCTTATTTTGAAATTCCTGCACTAACTCTCATGCTATGTCAGCAAGATGGGGTCAGTTTAGTGTCCATCGTTTCACACTGGATTATTGGCTAATTTTAGGGTAACATCCGGGTACTTTTAATGCTTAACCCTAACTCTAACACACTACGCACTTAAATATAGTGCACGATGTAGTGTTTGTGCACTGATAGAGACACAACCATAGGCTCCTTTGGAACTGTGAAAAACATCAAACTAAAACAGGCCAGTTGCCAATCAGCTACTTTGTTATTTACTTAATTATAGGAAATGCATTTATTGCGTGTAAACTATAGAGTGGATAAAGATGGACAAAGCCTCCAAGTAGGTTTTTGAAGCAAAAATAAACCTTATTAAGAATAATTCCTACCGTCCATGCTCAACCACAACTGACTGAAATTACTCAATAGGTTGACAAGATCCTGATGGATCCATTTGATTTGCATGAGGTGTGTTAGTGCAGGGAAACAGCTAAACCTGCTGTGTACCGGCCCTCGAGAGATCTGGACTTTGACATGTGTGGTTAATAGGAATGATGCATCAGCTTGTTACAAAAATGGACAAACCCTCAAAAATCCAACAGTAAGTAAACACAACATCTGCATCACCTTTTTTGGGCTACTGGATTCCCAATCCTGTTCTGTTTGGAAATGCCACATCTGCACAAGACGCAAACACAATCACTATATCTGTTGCAAAACACACACACACACAGACTTGCTACAGATGTAGCAATGAGTAGAATACATTGTCATTTTTTGTATTTTTAGCAGTATGATAACCGATATATTGACAGTTTTATCATGTTATGAGTAACAAGGAGTTATTGTACTGAAAAAAAAGCACAGCAATGTTTTGATCCCTGTGGTGTTAAAATTTTACCCAACAACCTATTTTATCATTTATTCGACTTGTCAGCACTTCTCTGTGACGCATCAGACATCTACAGCCACCAGATGGAGCTCTTTCTTGTGTCAAATGTTTGTAACACAGTGGGACAAATCTAGGCATCTGTGTCAAATCTGCTCAGTGTTTCATGAAGCTTTGGTTTATACGTCTCTAAGTACATTAACACAGAAACATTTATTTTGACCATCGTAACAGGAAAAACAAAGCACCTGCTCTGGTGATCCCCCAGCCTGGGAGATGCAGCTCAGTCTGGACGAGGATCTTTATAGTAGCCTGAGCCTCCTGGGGACCCAGATGCAGCCAGTGCCATGATCACACTGCACCTGCAAACCATTAAGGACAACAACTGCAGGTCACATTTACAATTAAATATACCATCCTGCTACACAGTTAGATTTTTGGCTGTTTAACAGAAATCTTTCTTATTTCAGTCAAACATCTACTAAGAATTAGTCACATTAATGCAATTGTTGACTTCTTGCTATCTTAGCAAACAACAGCCTCCCTGTTGAGAACAGACTGATACACAAAATACAAAAATCTGTCAGCAATAACCGTCATATGAAACTGGAGGTGTTGATGCTTTTTCCCAGACATGCAGTATCACGTCACTTGTACAATCTGAGTTTGTGCACATGTGAACCATACCTGTTATGTCAGATCGGTATGTGAGGATAGGCCTCAGGGTGAATATTAAAGTCGAGACAAACGTTAAGCTGGGAGAAAGTACTCGTGCTAATAAACTCACTAGTCCTCAGGTTTTGCTTCCAGCAAAAATAAGCAGTTATGATTCATCCAAGTGCCTCATCCAACACCAGAGACACGTGGCTGGTTTGGCGTTTTTGATTCCACAGTGACCAAAACGCAGCATGAACTTTAAAATTAATCATTGAAGCAGGATTATGAGTCCATAAAATCACTAATCACTTAACATGGGTATGTTTACAATGAGAGTTAATCACTTAATGACGTGAAGCGTATTTCTGAGAACGTAGACGAGGGTAAGGGTGAGGGGGACCGGTGTCTCCCTAAAAGATAGGGTGAGAAGCTCGTTCATCGGGTAGGGGAAGGCAGAAAATCCTCTACATCAAAAGGAGCCAGACGTGCTCAGGCATCTGGTTAGGATGCCTCCTCAACATCTTCCCTGTGAGGTTTTCCAGGCATGTCCCTGCTGGAGGAGATCCCCAGAAAGACCAAGGACACATTGGAGGGATGCTTATTCTTCAGCTGGCCTGGAAACACCTCAGGACCCAAACCCAAAATTTATACCAATCTGGTCATTTTCTGTTTTGGTTTTCATTCATTAATCTTTGATGAATGCGTTTTTGTGCTTTATGCCATGATGGGATGGATCGCTAAGGTGTCTGTGGCTCATATGGCAGCAGACAACATATTTTAGACCAGTGGTGCCCCCCGTTCACAAGCAATTCTACAATCATTATTTTAACACCGACGCCCCCAGTGAAGCTTAATCCTTCATCCATCTTGCATGCTGCCTGTCTCTACTCTGAGCTCTCTTCAGTCAGAAAAGTCAGTCTGAAATTTCTTGTTCCATCACTCTCTTTTACACTTATTGCATTAACACAAAGAAAGAAGTGGTTTCTCAGGGCAACAGCAGCTTTAGGAACATAGAAGGTGGAAAACTTTATTTTTTGGTTTTTAGTATTGTGGGAGTGCTCTGTGCTTTCACTGGAAACTTGCAGGGTACATTATCTTTTGCATGGATCTAATATACATTTTTTATGCATCCTTCACTATAGCAGTTTATCTTTTTAAAAGGAACCAATAATGATTCTTACCGTCCAGTCAAAATGCTTCTCTGCAGCTAATTTGGATTTATGTGTTACTTATTTTTCACCACACGCTGAGCCCACACCCAAAACCCAAACAGCCACATCACCTGTCAGTTTATAAGCAGAACCGAAGTATGTAGATGATAACAGAGCACAAACCTCAGGACAAATATACAAAAACCACACTGTATGCTTGAGCTGTCGGTGTGGGCCTTTCAGTTTTACTGCACCTAATATTTACACATCTTTGTGCTCAGGATATGAAGGTTTACGCTTTTTGTTCCAATCTCTCATATGAAGGACGTTTTTCCAGAATGTGCTTCAAATAAAACCCTTTATTCATCTAATGACGGCCACTCAAACATGTCCATGAATTCTTGACATACTGTGCTTTTATTAGTATGCGACCCTTTTTCATAACATCCATAATGTGACTCTAGTGTTTGCTCACCCACTCTGAATCAGTCCCACCCACACACACAAACACTCACCTTGTGTTTGCATTACATGGTTTAAACGGGTCTACAGAAAGGTGTGCATCAGCGCTGTGAAGTATGTCAAACGGGTAAATAAGTTACATGATGGACAGGTTGGTGCAGATAACAAACACAATGTTCTCACTGCATGTGCTTTACGAGTTAAAAACACATGAAGTGTCGGCATAAAACCGAGTTAGTAAATTGCATTTTGTGGGAAGGAAAGTTAAAAGCAGGGTGTAGAAAGTGGAGTTTATGCAGGGTGGGTGAGCATTTCATGCTGCAAAAGAACCGCTGCAATTTCTAAAATCAAATCTGTGTTCTTGTCATTCTTCCTAACATGAGAGCGAATCACCTCCTACACAATGAGCCCGCTCCTTCCTCCATGTTGCACGATGGCCCAGCGGCTGAGGACTCGAGCTCGGCCAGAAGCCATTAGTTGCAACATGAGATATGAGAGCGGTGCTGGAGTTTTGGCTTCTCCCCAAGTCACAGAATGTACTCAAACAAATTCCAGCAGCAGAGTTAATACAGGCCAGAGTGGATTTATCTGCATCTCAGATTGCATCTATGCAAAGGAACACAAAGTCTTCCCACCACTGCCCTTTAAAAAAAACTTTTAAAAAGTTTTTTACAGTGTTTTTCTTTTTTTTGCTCTGGTTTTAATACAATTGAATGCAAATGAAAAGTGTGCACGTGTATTTTTAGCTTTAAATGAATGACCTCAGGCAGCAAAGGGTTTTGAAACATGGTTGAGACATTTGATTTCCCAGAGGAGGAAGTCTGCAACTTCTGCGGCTTCTTTTTTACCGTCACCAAATGTTTGGCTCTTTAACTTTACATTTAACCGTAAAAGTGCCATACAGAGATAAATAATGCCTACAAATACGCTTTGGAAGTCAGTGCACTCCAATATAAGGTTTTCATTTGCTTACAGCCTCAAGCATCTATCTGAGGTGCTGCATTTATTTTAGTACCAAATAGGTAAACATGATCATTTACTGGATCGGCACGGTTTTGTTTAGGCATGGTAAACCAGTGATTGTTTATTTGTGAAATAGCTGCAGATAGATAGAAGGAACCTGATATTCTGTTGGGAAGATGGTCTTCTTGAAGTGTGTCAGGCCTTTCTGCATAATCTGAACTTAATTTTAAATCAGTCAAAGCCTGGGTTTAAAAACACACAGCTGATGCTAATTAGACACGTCGTCAAAGAGGAATTAAGTAGCACCAGAAACTGTGTTCAAACCCCGGTGTGAATGTTTTATATGTTTATGTTCAACTGGAACAAAGTAAATAGTAAAAAAAAAAAGTTGTTCTTCTTTGTGGACCTCAGGGTCTGACATCAGGGGTCAAAGACTGTGCTCAAGTGAACACCAGAGAGCCAATAATCAACAAGCTTAAGAAAGTGAAGGGGAATGCAACCATAAACAGAAGCGAGAAAATCCCTCCAGCATGTGCGGGGTCTCCCCCTGCAGGTACAGGCCAGGAAAAACTCACCAGGGAGGCATCCAGGAGGTGTCCAGGAGGCGTCCTAACCAGATGCCAGGACAGGCTTATCTGGCTTCTCTCGGTGTGAAGCAACAGCGGTGTTACTCTGAGCTCTCCCCTGTTGATGACCAAACTTCTCACTCTAAGGGGGCGTTGGGCCACCCAGCAAAGATAAATCCATCTGAATGTACCATGTTGGCACAAACCCACTATGGAGACAGCCTCCAGTGGTCGCCTGAGGAACTGCAGTGGCTTATGGAAGCTTCTTGATGGCTTCTCTTTACTTTCCAAGCTTTTTTTTTTTTTTTTTTTTTTAAAGAAAATGTTTCAGAAGTTGAAGCACACACGAATAAATTTTAATTTGGAATAAAACTGAGCAGACCTGAATTAAATTAAACTATCCTCTGCTTGAAGTGAGTCAACAAGTTAGTCACTGAAATGAACTCGTCACCATGATGTTCAGGCATTGCTCAGCAGGAACCGCTGTTGCACTTCCTCCCTCCCTGCAGTCACTTTCTACTTTCGTACTTCTGATTGTTCTCCTTAAACCAGTATGAAAACACAGTGAAATCTACCAGTGCAGTGTTTCTCTATCAGGAAGGAGCACAATGGGCTTTTGCTCCTTTAGGGTCCTGATCAGATGCTTGAAATCATCATGTTCCATCATCAGAAAGTCGATTGTGATGTAAAACAGTGTCGCTTTTCTTTGTATAATGGGTCAGATATCAGCAAAACAAACAGGTAAGAACACGCTACCTTATCACAGCTTTTCTGTGCATCACATGTTGTATAACAGAAACCGCATCAGGATACAAATAGAGACACATCTCCCCCTACTGGTATCACATCACCAGCATGCTTTAATAACCAGCTCCAATATAAACTCACATATTCAGATGCTGAACTGTGAGCGACATGCCAAACTGGGAGAATTGGGTGAAATGATGATGAATGAACCATTCAGTAAACTAATCCCAAAATGACATTTTAATTTCCATATTAGCACAAACTGGTTTAATGAGCTTTTCTCCCTGACACGACCTTTTCCTCGTTTCAGTTGTTGCACAAACAATTTGTCATTATTAAAGATAATAAATGGAATATTTCTTAGAAATGCTACATAATCAGAGTAATTTTTTACTTTAGAGCCGTATTTTGCATTTTAACACGTCTTTATGTTTTATTCAAAACAAGCAACATTTCATATTATTCAGGAAAGTCTGACGGCGCCCTTATTAACAACTTGTGTGTATTCCACAGTGCCATTCACTTTACTGCAAGTTTCCAGGGTGTGTTGAGATAATTACATTTCCTGACTTTTCTTTTACTCTCAGCTTTTCCTCTGACATCCCCACTGAGTGACCAGTAGTGGGTAACTAAGCTTGTTCCCTTTGCATTGTACACGTTAAGCAGGATGCATTAGGGTTTGAGGATTTTCTTTTTTATCCGTCTCTCTGCCAAAGTGGAAGTAGCGCTCTAATCACTGACTAAACCCAGTTCCTCTCCCTTCCACTGTTACTTAAACCAGAGCAGGTGCAGAGGGAAGATCGAGGCCTAGTGGTTCTCTAGATGCTCTCAACACTGTTACTGAAGAGCTGGGTGACCTCCACCTTTAAAGGAAAAACAGAGGTAGAAGAAGAACTACGATGACTGAAGGAATAAAGAAAACAAGAATAATTTAGAATCCATTTTATTTTCAATATTACGCAACATTAGAAGTATAAATATCTGTTAATATACAACATCTATGACATCCATAGAGCTTTCCTTGGGCAAAATACAAAACTCAAAACACTTTTATTGCACATGTTCTAAAAGACAAACTCTGGTGAGCAAGTTATTCTAACACTAGTTTTGCACAAAGAAAAGAAGGAAACTGAAAAGACAAGACAAAGAAGAACCCGACGCATGAAGACAGATTACTGCACAAACAAATTCGTGGTTGCAAGTCGCACGCGTCTCTAAGCGACGTTTTCCGAGACACACAACGTAGATTTGGCAAATCAACAATATACAAAATATACATCCATGATGCTTTGTAAACAAACATTGAATGTGCTTTGAGAATTTAAAGGTGTTTTATCACAGGAAAATGAAGAAAAAAGGACTTAAGATGGATTGAATAGGTGAAAATGATGCGTTGGATCCACTTTTCAGCTCCAAATTTCCCCTTTTATTCAGCCTTCAGCCTGAATGTCAGCAAACATTAAGGTGCATTGTTTCTCACAATACGTTTACAATGTCTAATGCAGGTAACATTTCAGTATACTAACATTTAAATCTCGTCAATTACTGTGGCGTAGAACATTTAGTGATACGCTGCTTCTTTTATTAAATATATAGAGCATATAAGACTACTTTTTTTATATAGCCTGCACAGCAAATACTGCCAACACGAGTACTAGGATACTCTGGGTGTCATTAAGGGTTTGCATTTTAAAGGCATATATATTAAAGAAATGTGTGTAAAAAACAGCTGAAAGTGAATGACAACCTAAAGGTCTAGTAGCGAGTATTTACCAAACAATATTGCACGTGTTATGATGCAACTCTGCAATGCAAACCCTCAGGAGTCCTTGCTCAACTTTAGCTCAGATGAGGGTTTAAGCAGGCTGTTGCACCGACGCTCTACTGGAACCAGCACCGTGTACTGGAACCCTTGCATCGTCCTCATGTGGTTGAGCTTATATTAGGATGTGAACGTCACCCCAAAAGGACGCCCACCGTTTGTTTTTTGCTTTAGAAATCTCCTGCAGTAGATGACCAGAAGTCCTGCTTAAGCCAAGATTTCAGCATTCTTCCCTCCTTAGAAACCAGCAAACACTCCATCAATAGAAACATTCCTGGGAATCGCCGTCAGCCCCTCACGCTTCATATAATGCTACATTTTTAGAAATAGCCCAGTTAACCCCCCACATTCCCTCCCCCCTCATTTCAAGTCAGTGTGGAACATGTGAAAACATGTTAGAAGTCACAAAGAGGAGGATACTCCTGATGAGAAGCATCATAGTAGACCACACCAACAAGCAGAACAGATTCATTTCGAGCATACAAACATGACATGGCAAAAATCTTTACAAACACAAACATCAATCATGTAAGCCCATGTTTCCCTGTTTTACCACGTTATATTTACACCATATTGCATAAAAATCAACAACATATGTACAGACGCCAGAGGAATGTGAATAAACACCGCGCCTTGCTAAGAACAGCGAGACGTTTGATTTCCCATTAATCTAAGGCCCCTTCACTAATTCACAATTTATAGAACTGGAACTCAATTCTGTGGTTAAAACTTGAGGTGCAAAGCACAGGACAACGTGCACAGCTGCACAAAACCCAATGCAGGTTCACCTGGATGGCACGCAGCAGGAGCAATCCAACAGCTGGGAAATGTTTGTGGTCTACTGCATGAAGAAGAGCTCAGCATCAGGTCCTCTAAGCTCAGAAACAAGAGTGCAATTAAAAATCTTCTGCGGCACCGACCCTTCAGTACGTCCCGGCCTCTGTGAGGCCTCTCCCCGCTGCCCCGACGTGATGATTGCACAAAGCCTTCGACTATGAACACAAACTTCCAAACATTCACTTAGGCTGAGAGCAAAACACTGATTTTTGAAATAAATGATTACTTACACACACACACACACACACACACTCCTACACCAGTGTGTAACAGCTTGCCCGGTCCTGATGATTCCTGCACAGATCACTGGAAACATTTCATCCCTTCTGGATTTTCTGGAGCCATTCTGCTTTCTGCTGCTTTCACTTTCTGTGGCTGGAGCTACGAGGAGACTCCTTCTGCTGCTTGCACCTGCTACTGTCTTTGTCTGAAGTGTCTCTGGGAGCAGAGGGAGAAGCCCTGGATGAATCTCTTTTAGCGTTTTTCTGTGCAGACTCTTGAGTTGCATCTTTTCTCTTCTTGTCAGCTTGCTCCTTCCGCCCAGAGGCCGGCTGCTTATCTGGGGTGGTGATTCGGGTCTCTGGGGTCTTGTGTCCCTCTGGTTTAGGGTTTTCAGACTTGGGGGTGTCCTTACATGCTCGGACCACATGCTCGGAGCAGGAGACTTTGCCTGAGGTGGCTCCAGTGTTCGGCGGGTCTTTAACTGGTTTCGGCAGTACTGGTGGTGGATGAGGTGTAGCGACGACGTCTTTTGGTTTGGACTCTGCTTTAGCTTCTGGACTTTGCTTACTAACTGCTGCTGGAGCTACAGTGGGCTTTAAAGTGGATGTTTTGGGACCAGGTTTGGACTTGGGGTCTGCGTGGACTTTGACTGCTACAGAACTTTTGGGCTGAGTGTCTCTTTGCTTCACGTCTCCGCGGGTGGGCGAACGTGTGGACACAGCAGATTCCTCCTGCTTCGTGTCCACTCGGGCGGACACCGACGGGGTCTCTCTCCGTTTAGCCTCACAGGCTGCCTGAAGGCTCAAAGCTTCGGCTGCAGATTCTTTCGGCCCGTCGCTCCGTTTGCAGCTTGGACTAAATCTCAGCCCTGAAACGGGAGGAGCGGTACTGTGAGACCTCCCTTCTGGTGCTTTTGCCTCCTTTCCAGATGTGGGCGACACGGGCTGCAGGTCGGGTCTGGATTTAGTTTTGGGACTTGAAATGTTTTCATTTGTACTTTTTAGCTTCGCAGAGGGGACCACAGTGGTTTCCTTTGCCCTGACAACAGTGTCTTCTTTCTTTAGCTCTGAACCAGAGAGTTTGTGTTGTGCTTTTTCAGCTGGACAGCTTTTTGGCAGCTGTTCTGAATCTTTCACATTGCTTGTGTTCTTTGGTGAAACGGGAACTTCTTTCTGCTGTGATATGTCCTCTGCTGCACCGGCACACACACTGTTCATCTTTTTATTCACATTTAATTTGTCTTTTGTTGCCGTGCTTAATGAGCTGCCTCTGTTTTCTGAGCAAAGCTCTCTTGTTTTTTCTAATTTCGCAGCATAAGTGTGGATTTCTGCCCGACTGCTGCCCGTTAGTCCAGCCGGCTTCACAGCTGATGTGCTGGATTGCACAACGTCCTCACCAGAAGATGCTTCACAGCCGTCTTCTGACTTTGAGCTGCTGGATTTATTATCAAATTCAGACCCAAACCCTGATGATGTGACAGAAATTTGTGGCTGTGCGTTTGAGGAACAGCTGTTTGGAGGTTTAGGACGCACATTCTCTGGAGCTTGTGCAGAAGTAGAGATCTTCTTTACATTTACCTTAAAAACTGAGGTCAAGCTGGAGTTCTGTGCAGCGGTTTGAGCTTTTTCACAGCTTTGGAGCTGACCTGTGTTTGTGCTCTGCCTCACAGGTAACAGTTCACTGGCGGCTGCAGCTGGAGTCTCCACTTGTGTAGGAGTTTTAATGTCTACCTCCAGCGTGGCTGAAGTCAAAGAGACCAGTGTTTTGGTGCTCTCTGTGCTCTGTGATGCAGAGTGTGGCGTGACTTCCTGCTGCTCTACTTCATCCTCCTGATCTTCATTGCTCACTTCCCGTATGGAGGGTGTTTTTCCACAGGAGGAGAAGTGGGAGCTGTGCCGAGGAACTCTGTGGTCATGAGCGAGAGAGGAGGCAGCCTTCGCTGAGCTTCGGCTCTCCTGTTTGACAGCGAAGGCCTCCACTTTGCTGCTTGATGCTTTTAATGATTTTCCAGGTCTGTCCTGTGTTTTCTCACAGCTTCCACTAACTCGGATTTCTGAGGCAGTGTCGTGAGATGGCTCTTTGGAGACATTCGTATTGTTTAAAAAGGAACCAGCTTCGAGGCTCGGGGAGCAAATAAGAGGGCTTTTAGCTTTGTCTGCAGTTTTGATTTGGGGGATGGTTATCTGCCTCTCAGTTGGGCTCTGGAGCCACATGGGAGGACTCACACAAACTGTGTCACTTGTGTCGTCTGTTTTAGGTGAACAGGGTTCTGTTTTACAAACTCTGGGTCCTGAAAGCAGACCTATATCCAGGGTGCCCTCTAGAGGTTTAAGTGAAGAGACGTGGCGTGCCTCCAGTTTATAGTCAGAGGATGTTTTTCTCAGAGGAGACTCTGCAGAGGAGATGAGTTGGAGTTTTTCCACAGCGCTCTCACCTCTCCCAGAGAAATGTTTGGGAGCCAGACCTTCAGAGCTTGAGTGAATAGCTACCTTTATGTGGTCGTGAGTCATGGCTGTGTCCAGCTGCAGGCTCTTAGACCTCATGGAGCTAAAGTGGAGGTTCTCGTGGAGGCCGGATGATAACCGACACATGCAGTCTTCTCGTTCTTCGAATGACAGCCTCTTCCTGGTGAACTCCATGTTGGGAGCTTTAAAATCCAGCCTGTCCGGCTTCATGCCATCTCTGCTCTGTCGTGAGTGCTGATGCCCCGGATGCACAGAGCTTGGAGATGACCAGGAAGCGACTTTGCTCTCACTACTGCCACCCGGTGTTTCACCAACGCCCTCAGTTGCACGCGTGGAGAGTTTTTTGTACAAGACATCTTTAAGGGTTGCACTGGCAGCTTTAGCCTCCAGAGGGCCAGAGTCTGAGCAGCTCAGAGTTTTGCTTTGACTTCGGGCCAGAAAGCCTTCATCCCTGTCATCACCACACAATGGCGATGAGTCACATTCATGCAGAGCATCTTGTTTCTGCAGAGACTCCCTCCTCTCAGACCAGTCCTGTCTCTTCACAACCATCTTGGATTTAAGTTTTTCTTTGTCAATCTCCTCCACAGACTCCTGCCGGCCCATCTTGCGACTCATTGGCCTCTTTAAGCATCCCTGCTCAACAGGACGTACGCGTGGGATTGCCAGCGGCTCACCGGCTGCTTCATCCACACTGTGCCTGACCGTGGGATCCCTCTCCTCAGTCCTCGCCTCCTCATCTTGCTCCTCTTCTTGGGTCACCTCCAAGCTGTGTTTTCTGGGACACAAGTGCTTCTTCTCACCAGTGTAGGAAGGAGACAGCTTCTCCTCTGATTGGACGCGCTTAAGGAGGGGTGAACGAGGCGGCTCAGCGCTTTTGGGACAGACAATATGGCGCACTATTGTGGGTGGGGAATGTATCTTGGCGGGGAAGGCTTGGGATGTTTTTGAAAGTGCTACAGAGTGGCCACTAAGTAGAGGAGAGGGTGATCGCTGTGGGGATGTGGGTTGTGGGGTGGGGGAAGGTGTGCGAGCCAGAGGAGACAGGGGGATGCTGCCGGCAGACTTGCGGCGCCCCTGTCGAAGCCTCTGACCGGGAAGCTTGGGGCCGAGGCCATGCAGAGTGCTGGGCCGGATGTGGCCAGAACCTGCAGGAGAGTTTGGAGCGCTGGAGCTGGGAGAGCTGCTCTGGGAGGAGTTACCACCTGGAAATCAAAAGCACAGAAGAAATTAACACAAAATAGTGAATATCAGGTGCATTTATTAAACTTTGACACTTTTTCTGAATCAAAATTAAGATTTTATCACGATGAGATAAAATCTCCACCTGACTGAGTGAAATCTGGTGCGGGGCGGAAGGCGGCGGTGGGGGATCGAGGGGAGAGACTGTGGGTAGGGGAGCCAGGGAGACTCTCACCAGATGAGAGCGAGTGGTTGAGAGAGGAGAAACTACGGCTTGTGTGAAGCAGAGGGGAGGGCTGCATGGCGAAACGTCTGAAAAGGGAGCGCCGCCTGCAACACAAACACACACAAAGCACCATTATGATGACATTATTATGGCAAAATACATTATTATTACAAATTACCTTCAAATTTCAGATATTTATAAACTAAATCAGGACATTATAACCTACTGATCCTACAGCGTGAACTATTCCCTCAGTATCACCTGTCTGCCCCCTAGAGGCCAGCAGGGGAACAGCAAACACTACATGCAGGATTTAAAGTGAATCTTCTGCTAAAAGCCTGAGGTTTATAAAGGTACCGGTCCGTATTAGTGTGAGTAATTAGGACAGAACAAACTACTCAGGGTGATACGAGCCCATGTGCAAACTTAAATACGAGTCACTTTAATCATGATTTTTTCTCTCTTGTAAAAATTCCCAAACATGAGATATTTCTGCATAAACTCAAAATCAGCTGAATTATTTCATAAAACTCAGAAATTACAGTTCAATCAAAGATAATTTCACCTTTTAGCAGAACCTTTAGTTTGTACCATGCTCTGGTTTCAAACAGATACTGTATCAGTTTATATGTTTTGTACCTTTCTGGAGTCTTTTCCTTCTTGGGCTTTTTGCCGCATCTCACCATCTTGCTCCTGTAGCTGTTCCTCCTGGCTGGACCGGTTTTTATGGAGGTATTTTCAAAGGGGGTTGTAGAGATGGCCACTTTACTTCCACTCTAAAAAAAAAGGTACAATGTTTTAACATGACTGGTTTAAATGTGATCTTTATTTAATCACAGGCTTTTTTCCCACTGAACTTTTTATTTCTGTAGCACTGGCTCCTCATGTTGGACAGTTACGTAATTCAGGAGGATTCTAAGAGATCCCACAACCCAATCACGTTTACTCTGAGTGGAAAAATATAAATACAAACCAGGAACAAAAACCTGCTGAACTGAATTACCTTCATAAGGAGTTCTACCACTTCAGTGTGGACCAGACCATGGACCGGTTCTCCATTCACATGAGTGATGAGGTCTCCAGCTTTGAGTCCCGCTTTGTGTGCAGGACCTCCGTCTTCTACGATCTGATGGACAGACAAGGTTTTTGTTTGTACTTCCTCTGCAAAACACCTTATCCATATAACACATAGTATGTATTCATGTTTTTAGAGGAAAAAACAATTAAAATAATATTCAGGGAGAGATATTACCAAGATAAAGCAACAGACAAAACATCTCACAGAAAAAACCCAGACTGCTAATTGTAAAATTAACTAAATGTTTAAGAAAATAGAAAACATCCAGATAAAATTATGTAAAAAAGTAAATAAAGAAAGAATAAAGATATTCATTTGACACTATTTATTTATTATTATCATTTATATGCCGCATGCTGCGTTAGTTCTTACCCAAACCATGTGATAGACTGTGTAGATGTCACCGTCACAAGCGTACACCCGGATCGCCTTCAGCGTGAAGCCAAACTTCTTTCCGGAGCTGTGGATGACAACAGGCTGCCGTGGGTTGGCGGTGAAAAGTGACGAGTCTCTGCTGGGAGAGGAGTCTCTAGAGGATGGGTCTGAAGAGAGGGAGTAGGGAGAAAGGGGGCTAGCCAGCGGAGACACCCCAAAGATATCTGGAAAAAGGAGACAACTGTTTATTAAATCAATCAACCAGGAGTCAGCATGAAGTTTGCTGTGATGCTTGTGGGATGAAGCATTTCCCTCCAGGTGAAAGAGAAACTTCTACAACTAACTGGATATTTGGCTGGTCAGTTATTTGGATTCTGCCATTTTCCCTCAGTTATTCTGTAGAAATGATGCTCCTTGCATGAGTCAAGCTGGACCATCATCGCTCCGACCCGCTTTAAGGAGCAGATTTATGAAGTTGACACCAGCTTTTTTTCCTTTCATTGTCTGCCTGTTTATGCGACTCACCTCCAGGGATCATGAGGGAAAGCGCTCCAGTTGACACAGACTTCGGGACTTTGACAACAGCTCTGGTCTTTTCTGTGGCGCTCTCTGGTCGCAGAGAGGTGGTCTGAGGCACCTGGTCTGTAGAGGCATGGGTGGTGCTGTCAGGGCTCTCCACACCTTCACCTCTGGGTGTCAGCTGGTCCAGATGTTCAGAGAAACTTCCTAATAATTAGAAAACAGTGCAAAGTGTAAGGCACTGAACCTTACTGAAACAAAGAAACTTACTATGTATAAATTTACTAACTTTGCTGTTTTCTTTCCTACTTTCTTTTTATGCTAAGAATTAAGCAATAAATGTGTAATAATGCATCAAAGGTAGCACTAAAATTATAACTAATTCCAAAGGAGATTGCTGGGACAGGCTCCGGCTACCGGGACGGTCATTGGAATAAGATGTACAGATAATAGAAGAGCAGTAAAATGCCACAGAAATGCAGATAAAAACATAATTTGTACTTTTTATGAAGGCATAATCTTTTATAGCTGAATTGAAAACATCTCTGATGGCATGGGGTCACATTAGTGCCTACAGCTACAATGAGGCAGATTCCACATCTGTAAACGCTCCATCCATGCAGAAGGGTGCAGGACTTACAGATTTCAGCAGGACTATGCTAACCTGCATGCTGCATGATCACAACAGCATGGTTTAACTGGAGAAACTGTT
>JBAMIG010000020.1:3588634-3604810 GCA_037177335.1 Kiunga ballochi
GAGCGGATGCTTTCCAGAGCACTTTCTTGCTCCGTCAGCAGCTGCTTGCAAACTAACTAATCAGTTTGCTTTTACAGTGTTTCACCTAAAACAAACTGTGACAATGTGTAGAGAGAATTTCCCTCATTACTGAGCTTTCATTCATCATGCTGGATTTGCTTTTTTTTTTTGTTTGTTCCATCATCATCATCATCATCATCATTATAATATTAAGCTTTGAGTACATTTTAACCTCTTTTTGAGTTAAAATAGTCAAAGGAAATTAATTAATTAATGCAGCAATTGTTTTAATACATGAAGTTTTCATTAATGTCAAACGATCCAGGTTTTGTTGACCAGAGGAGATTATTTATCACATTGATGAAACCAAATCCACCAAAAACTATTTTATCTTCCTTATTAGATTTCTGATTTTTGAAGCCTTTCATTTGGATTTTTCATCATCAGGTGTCCAGAAACAAAGTTATTACTGCTGACACCTTAAAACCCAAGCCGGTGTGGGAACAACTGATCTATTCAGAACAGTTCAGGTTACTCTGGCTTTATCCTTTTCGGCTCATTTGTCCACATCATTGTTTTCCATACATTTCTGTCATTTAAACTGCAGGTGTGTTACTGGGGTGTGTTTCTGACCACACACACAGATTACAGGTATCTGCCAGAGGAAAACATTGTCCTGATGCACAGCGAATAAAACTGGATATCTTTTATATTATTGTCTCATTTCATCGTCTGTTTGTTATTTCAGTTTTAATGGATTAAAAAAAATATTTATCATCTTATTATTAGAGCAAAAACAGCATCAATAAGGAACCTTCGCCTCCCTTCATCTGTCTCAGAGATACTGTTATATACCATTATTGATAAAGCCACGACACACAGGGATCAATCCAGAAATGATGGTTATTAAAAGTTTTTACTGCAACTGAAGCTACAGATTAGCACTTTGATAATGGTAAATGAACTCATACTTCTATAGCGCTTTTCCAGTCTTAGCGACCACTCAAAGAGCTTTACACTATGTAGCCACATCCACCCATTCACACACACACACACACACACACACACACTCACACCCCAATAGGCAAATCGGTCTCTGAGATCTCCGATGTGTTATAAATATTCTAATATAGAAATAATGCTGCATGTTTGGGCACTGCATTGCAAGGCACTTTGAACAAAGGTGTCTGTTTCCCTATAGGAAGCTCTCATTACATCTCTAATGCAAAAACAAAAACAGGATTGTGTTGCTTAAAAATGGTAGAAATAATGAAGTTTTTATTAAGTACAACTGCTGGTGGATATTACATACCTCATGGTTGTCACAACTCAATTTAAATGTGACAAGTATCAGAATAAATAAAGCAAAATATAAACAATGTTTTTATGTGCTTCATTTGGAGATTTAATTGACCAATAAAACAAACAATAAAATGGAGACAATACTAAATTCTATTACTGAGTAATATCTCTTTATGTCTTATTCTTGTTTTAAAGAGCAATTCTCACATATATTAACATGTTAGAGAGTTGAACATCGATTAAAGCTTTCTTTATGGTATCAGATCCTCACTAATCCTCGAGAGCCTCTAAGTGTTGGCTGTTGTTTCCCTGCTGCAACACATCTGACTCAAATCAGCTGGTAGTTTGCAGATTTATGCAGCGTTTAAAGTCAAACCTGCTCAAGTCTGTTAATAATGTCTGACATGTCAGATGGACATTTGCAGGACAGAAGCAGAGTTGGCCACCCCTGCAGATTATACCTGTGGGTTGCATAAACATGATAGTTTGCCTTAACATGCAAATAAAACCAACCAACCAACATCATTTTACCCAATAGTATACAGGTGCATGTAGCTGAATTCATCTGGGCCACTACAGTGGAAGTAATACTCTCTCGCCAACCCAATAAAAAGGACCATAAATAATCCACTGGTCCTAGTCTTTGCTGCTTTGGAAGCAGCGGAGTCTAAAAACGCTAATAACACACTTTGCCATGTGGGAGAATTAGTGATTACATCATATTTGATAAGTCAGTGTCATTATGGGAAATCCTTGTCCAGCTAAATGAACTGGGTTTCTCATTATACAACAATGTGTGTATTGGTATAAGTATATGTGTCCTACATGATAAAACAATGTCTGAAAATGTCAATAATAAATCATAAAGGAAACAGAGGAGAAGAAACAGCATGTTTATACTCTTATATGGAGCAGACTGATGGACACGACCTCCTCTTCTCTATGAAAGCTGTGCAGAGTGAGAGCAGAACTGGGTGAAATGGGTGAAATGGGTGGGTGTTTCATGCAATTCACTGATTTCATTTCCAAGCTGAGGATATTGAATGAAGTACAGGAGAAAGAGCTTATAAAATCTGTATTACATCAGATGTGCACATCATTTGTACCATTAAAGCAAATGGAGATTCACACCTAGCGCTGAAGTGATGCTACCTCTGCTAAACACAAGATCAGGCCCAAACCTTTTACTTTCACACAATAAAATCAAACCCGAAAATCCATCAAAGGAGTGTCTTAGTGGGCGAAATGTTGAGTTGAATGATTAGAAATTAATCTAAAGCAAATGCAAAACTTATCACAAATAAGTTGAGGTTATGGCAACAGGCTGGGATTGGATTGAACCATTACTGGATACTGTTATGAACGCTCATCATTCCTAAATGAATCAAACTGTACTCAGACAGATTGGGACCATTCCTCACTTTGATGTACTGCAAATGCCACAAATCCTACTTAGCACATGAAAGGGAAGCGTAAACCTCCGAACAGAATGGGGAAAGATGGGGGAAGGGGCAGCATTACATAAGCTTCATGTCCTCTTTCAGTCTCATATCAGCGACTGATGATTTGTGAAAGACAAACTGGAGACTCGGCTCCAGAACAGTGACTGATGAAGACAAGACTGACTCGAACATGCACCGACAAGTCTTCCAAAACAAAAACAGCCATGGCTGAAGAGAACTCTTGCTTACCTCCAGAAATGAAAAGCGTGCAGCGGGCTGCACGGACTGCAAGGACTAGTGGGAGTGGGACTCAAGCTTCGTGGAGTCAGGCTGCAAGTTAAATGGATTGTTGTGAATATTTATCTTTTATCACAGCACAGAAAATAACCCCCCCCTCCTCCTGATTAAGGCTCTTGACATGTCCCGATAAAGACAACAGCATCATAAAGAGTAAAACGACGCCTGTCATGTTTGAAGAGCAGGTTCCTGAGGCATTTCTCTGGTTCTGCAGTGTTTTTGACATTGAGCCTGAAGGCTGACGCAGACTAAAATGACACAAGGGAGCGAGGACCTCTTGCTAGAAAGCTCCAGATTATCATATTAGTTAAGCATTTATCAAAACCCAGAGATAAGGTGTCCAACGGTGTGTTTATGGCTGCAGAAATCAGACTTTTACGGATTGTGATGTCATATGTTGAGTCATTTCCAAATGAAGTGCCAGCAGTAGCACTGCAGACCATTAGGTCATGCAAAGGTGACTTACTGCAGTAAGGCATTTATTAAAATCCCTGAAATGATGCAGAAAATGAGCCTTGAGATAAGATGCCGTGATTGTGGACACTTCAAAAGGAGAGCTGTAGCGCTTTTTCATACATTTAAATTAAAGCCAACAATGAATAAAAGCCTGATGAGTGAGAGTTATTGCAGCTACAGTAAAGCATCGTATTGTGATCAGAGCAAATGGACTAAATGACCTTTAGTTTGACTCTGTCACACAGTTTCATTGCAAATCATCTAGTAAAATACACTAATTTCCCACCTACTGTGGATAAAGGTAGCTAAATATGACTATAGGAATAATAATCCACATACTCAGATTGTTATTCATTATTCTTCCTGGCATTAAACACTGTCTGTCTCACCTGTGTCACCGGACAGCAACCAATGTGTTACAGCACATTAATAATCCGGATGTTATGGTAGATGTGCTGATAGTTTGAAAAGCACAGAACATAATGTGCTGCGACTGGACCTCACTGAATTAGAAAAAAGAAAATAATCAGTGGTTTATTGTGCAGAGACTGAATTTAACGCAGCCCTCAGAGCCACAAGAACAAGCGCTCCATTTGTCTAAAATGTGCATGGAAAGACCGAGAACCAGAACAAATGCCTCGTTGACCCAAATAACAGAAGAAAAAAGAAATGCATCAAGTCATTTAAACGACAGCGGCAAACCACAGAGCCTTTAGTGATTCACTGCTTCTCACCTTATTGATCTCACACTGCTAAAACACGCCTGATAGATTTGTTATGTGTGGACGTCCTGCACATGTGCCGTTTGTGTCACACACAAAAAGCCACTCACAACACAGGCAAAAGCAGAAATCTGTAAACACACATGCAGACTCAGACACATGAGCGGGCTCCTGTTGCCTAGCTGTGCAGGATCTGACAGACTTCCTGCTGCAGATGCTGCTGCTGCTAATGCTAACACAACCCAGAGCATCACGGCAAAAGATGGCAAGAAATATGACACAGAGACAGATGAAGCGGCTCGCAGCAGAGGAGCTGCCTCCCCGGCAGGATAACAGAGGAAAATACTCACTCCAACGTCAGCCCTGGAATTCTCAGCCTCTCCCGCTGGGCTTTCATGGCTGAACTGTGCTCGTTTGCTCTATTGTGGTCATGATATGCATTCACACAGCCCGTCTGCTGCTGCTCCCCCCCCCCTTTGCAACGACAAAGCGCCAAACCCGGCCACCACAGAGTGATGTGACGGATTGGTTTTCTCTCCCCCCACAAGAAGGGAGGAGGTGAGAGAGGGGGGCTATGGTTCTTGTTTTAGTCTTCCACCTTGAAGTTGTCAAATAAGACCCTCAGTTTCCAGCAGGGGCATGGAGGCAGGACAATACCCCTTCACCCCTCCCCTAATACACGCCCCCCTGCTCCTTCCAACGCATGCCCTCAACCAGCTCTACCCCTCCACCAGCTGCTCACTTCCTTCAGAAATAAATGCAATAACCTAAACCTTTATCCGAGTGCAGTCACCTTGACAGACGCTGACACGAGGCACGCAGGGCACGATGCAATGTGAGCACAACCACAGCGATGATGTCATCTTGGTGAGAAAACATACTGCGCCACTACCAGCCTACGTCACTCAGAGTGCATGAAGGGAGCATGAACAAATAAAATCAGCAGGTAGGGATGAAACGTGCGAATGTGACGGGGAGTTTGTGCTGATCAAAGAAAAGGAAATCCAGAGGAGGCTTTATTATAACTCTGCACAGACCTTTCAGCTTATAACGGCTTACACTGATAAAAGTCCAATACTTTGATGCAAACAGAATAATTTCATTTAATGTCCTACATTCACAAAAATAAACAACAAGGAGTAATGGTCAGCAAAATATTTAGTCTGGTCATAACTCTTGCTCTGCAACTTTCTTTTACTGCCATCATGTAATGATGTCCGCTCGCTGAATAGGTTTTGATGACCGTTTAAAGCGGCTATAATATTGATATCCAGTTGCTAGTGTGCGACACCGTGCCTTAACGCGATACTCCAGGCTGGAAAGGAAGAGTGAGAAGCATGACTTTTTCCATTTTGACAGCATAGGAAAACAGCTGTTTGGACTCAGAAGGAGAGAGTTTTAAGCTCTGAAACTTAGTTGCTTTAACATGGGCGGCCTTCCCTTTGTAAATGGTAAATGGTCTTGTACTTGTATAGCGCTTTTCTACACTTCAGTGTACTCAAAGCGCTTTAACACTATTTGACACATTCACCCATTCGCTCACACATTCACACACCAGTAACGCAATGCTGGGTAATAGTAAAACAAGGAAAAATGCTAAGCCTTTTAATTAGAAATTAACGCAGCTTGCTCTTACGGTTATTTATCATTGACTGACATTTAATATCAATACTATGCATGCAGTTATGATAATGATAAGTTTAGGACGAGGGGGGGGGGGCATCATCAGGAAACAATGCAGTCACAGACAACATTATGACCACTGGCAGGAGTTTTAAATTATTTAAATAAACCATATTGCTTAAAGTCTTTTTGTGGTAGATGTTCAGAGGGAACATTGAGGTCCACATCTGAGAACATAATGAGTGACTCTGTCCCTGCTAAACAACAAAGGAGGGAAGTTATTAATGATCATTTGACACAGTGTTCTGTTTGATATGAGTCACCACGGTAAAAGCAACACATAATTGTTGTATGATGATGCAGAAAACAGTCCTGCCTCACTCACTCCCTACTGTAAATTACTCCATGCTTTATGGCTTTAAGCCTATCTGAGGAGTAAAAGGCCCTCAGAGAGACACCTATCAGTATATTAACTGAAGAAGCAGAACATTTTCACAGAGAACCCAGAAGAGTAAAAGATGTGGACCGATTCAAGCCTCAGAACATGATGCATCCTGCAGCTCTATGCAGTGACAACAAAGAGCATGTCCACACAGAAGATTACCGCGAATATTTTTATCTTTCCCACATTTTGTCCACATGGATTTGGCTCAAACTGGCCTCATGCTTAATGGGGATGCTGGGATCAGCTCCGGCTACCTGCGACCCTTCATTGGAATAAGCTGTACGTACGGACGGACTCGGCCCACAGAGCTGATAGTTTCCATGTTTACAACTCGCTTTCATGAAACAAGTCTTTACAGACAATTCTTTAAAACAAAATGGATTTGTTCATGTAGTTATAACCTAATTTAGAGTGAAAATATAAATAAAATGCAAGTCAACACTGGTTCCTGAGCTCTTAAGCATAATAACATGACAGAATTGCAGCATCTTGCTCTGGCTGAATACTCTGTATATAATTAACCTCCAAATAAAGAAATTAGATTAAGCTATCTCTGACTTTTAAAGCAAAACGGGGTATATTAAAAACATTTTTAGTTGTTCCTGTAAACAAGGTTTATGAACAAAAACAGCATTTTCTCTGAATGTGATTTTGCTTAATTTTGTGTCAACAAGCTGCAGAAAAACATTTAACTCTTAAATTATTCCAGCTGGTTTTGTCACCATGTTCAAATTAAAAGTGTGTGAGTGTGAAAACACACTGTGACCTTTACAGGACTACTTCTAACCAATTAAATAAAACCTTTTGTTTATCTGAACATTGACAACCAGTAAACAGTATATTTCATCCCTCTGTTTTCTGCTGCTTACTCAGACCCAGCTCACATCTCTGAGCAGAAAACATCAGATCTCCCTCTTCCCCACCACTTCCTCAGACATCTTCTGTCAATGTTAGGATAATATTAGCAAGCAGATCTAAAAGAAACAAAAATATTAGATCATTGTTTCTTTCCAGAGTTATGTGTCATGCTCATAATTTGGGATTAGTGATGACTGATGACTCACTCAAGATCTCATAATGTTTGTCGTGCCTGAAGCAAAAGATTCAGTGACTAAGAGAACAGAAGAGCTTTTAATGCTCAGACTGAATTAATCTAAACCACACTAATAAGCAGCCGTTCATATATTCCACCATCTTATGTGGCTTTTGGTTTTTAACAGTATTGCATGGAGATTTTACCACTTTAATTAAAGAGGCAATATATGATAAAGCATACAAACCACGCTACTATATGTAAGGATGTAATGAGTTTAGTAAAGCACACACTCATCTCTGCATTTCCTCCTCATGTGAAAAATTCTTCTTCCATGTCCAACATCCACACGTGTCTTACACTTTATATAGGTCTGTTTAACCAGATGAGGACATTTAGGCTGTTTTATGAGGAGCATCCTGAGCTTGATTTTTGCTGCAAGAGAAACTTCCTGAAAGTGTGTGAGGTCCTTTTAAGAGGTTGCAGAATATGAATACTCTTCTATATATAAAAAATAATCTTATTTATGAAAACTCATTAATAAAAAATGTTTATCATTTTCATTTCACTCTGGGATTAATGCATTATTTTTTTTTATCACATTTAAATGTTTTTATTTATCCACAATAAAAAAAGACTAAAATTCCTCCAAACCTTGCTTAAAAAGGCAAATTTAACATTCATCCTGTGTGAAGCAACAGAGTAAGGCTAGTCAATAAGTAATAATCTGATGTGGCTTTTACTGCTGCTACTGCTGTTTCTGACCTTTACAGGAAGAAATATAAAAAGTTAAGTGTCAGGTGCAAGCAAATCATAACGCAACATTTATAACACAGAAAGCTACTGAGCTAAAGGCTAAACCTGCTAGCATGCTAAACGTTCTGCAGTACAGAAGTTAAACATCATGAATTCCTAAATGTTGTGTGATGAGTAAAAGATCTGTTGGATTCCTACTGTAGTGAAATGGATCAGACACACTAAACAGATACGAGGAACCAGCAGCAACAGATCATCCCTACCGAGCCTCCACACGTCACCAGCATCATGCCAAAAACTACACGACTTCAAATCCTGCAAATCCAGCATTAAGCTAAAAAAACAAATAGGAATTGACGTCTATATATCATTTTTAAAGCAAAACATTAATTATATATATATATATATATATATATATATATTATGACTTAAGGGTGACTCACAGATGGGAAAAAAAACATTTATGTGTAAATCTTTTTCACTACGCTAACTGATTTAATATATCGAGGAAAAATACAGACATACAAAGCCAATATAATAAATAAAAATAAACAAAATAAAATCCACAAATATGACATTCAGAGGCTCTAAATATTCCTGAAAAAATACTTCTGGCTCGACTCGGAAAAGGTTTTCCTCAGCTGTGTGGGAAAACCGTTACAAAGCATCAATCCCAAACACTTTGACACGAAGCGAGATGGGCGTGCTGAAGGTTTTCTTTGCTAATTCTGAACATGGGTCGGGTTAAGAGGACGATTCTCCGCAGAGAAAAGGATGTAGCTGTGAAACTAAAGCTAAAAGCAACCAAAACGTCTCAGCAAATTGCTGAACACAGAGAACTTCATTTGCAATGATGGAGTTAATGAACCTTAGCCGACAGCATCTGCTAAACTGAATGTAATGTAACCTACAGTCAACAGATCCTCCCTAATATCCTGTTGCATGGAAAAGCAGTTGATGAAGTTGGCACCACGATGGGTTTGGCATCTTCTACCTCCAAGTGCGACAGGCTGTGAATTTGTGCTGATGACTGGAAACGGGATCTAACATAATGGTCAACGAATCCAAGTGCATCTTGAGATGCAAATGATTGATTTTCACTTATTTAATTGAAGCCAGCAAAAGATTTCCAGCTATTAAGGTCAGCCTATGAATAGTCACCTCTCATGTTGAAAACAACTCTAAATATGATGGCTAGAAAAAGGTGCAATCCATCACGTGTGGCCCACGGGGAGAAATTACAGTCATAAATGTCCCCATGATGAAAAGAATGCGAGTCAAAGGCTAACCCTGCTAATTAAGAGGCATGGTGGGAGCAGTCTGCAGGTTAATGGCATCAAAGTTTCAGTAGATGGCTCCCTGATACAGGAAAACCTCAGCGTGAGGCAGCAGGCTTAAAGCACCAGCCTCCCTCTGAATGCACTCTCTCTCAGTGATTAGAAGTTAAGTGGATGTAGATTTTCACCCTCTTTACTCTGGTTTTAAACACCCATGTCTGCCTTCTATTAGCCACTGAAAACAGGACTGAAACTGATGGCAAATATTCCATCTGATGCTCGTTTTTACAAACATCTGCAGCCCTAAACACTCCAACTGCAATGAGTTTGAAGCAGTCATAAGTTTATCATCTCTACACAGCATTACTATGGTTACCAAGGTCACAAGAGGCTCTGGTGCTCTAAATAGAAAGCAGCTCGGTCGGTGATCTCACAGCAGCATTTAGTAATGGGTCACCTCCATTACAGCCGGGACCTCCTCTGACAAAGTGACAGCAACAGCAGGTTTCATGAGTAATTCTCACCACAACATACAATCGGATTAAACGTGGTTTATGGGTTTACCATCATAAATTCAGATTACGTAACAGCTTTATCTTATTTATTGTCTCGCAGACAAAATCCCAGCTTTAAAAACAAAGATAATTAATAAAGACAGTCAGGTTTGCCTTTTATTTTGGTTGGACTGAATTTAAAACATGCTAAAAGCAGTAATCCAGTCTGAAATGACCCTTTCCTGTAACAAAGTGTGTGCAGAATTATATAAAATAGCATTTAACATGTATTTATTCTGTTGATGAGAAGAAATCTGGGATAATTTACCAAAACTCAGCTGCTTGTCTGCTTATGGAGAAGGTCTCTGCGTAGACTTCCTGTGTTCAAAGTTGGTTTTAAAATACTTTTTAGTTTTTAAAACTCACAGAGATCTCAGTCCAAAATATTTATCTGATTTGCTTTTAGTTCATGAACCTCCCAGGCCTCTCCGGTCTTCGGGGGGTGGTCTTTCATTTGTTCATACGAGGATCACAACGTATGGAGACATGTCTTATTATGGTCCTCATCTATGAAACAGATGACCTGAGGGCAGCAGGCAAGATATTTTAGGGCATTTTACCTACTACATTTTATTTGATTTATTCATCCTACATTTGATTCCTTTTTATTTGTATTCATTTTTACACCATTTCTTATCAACGTCTAGTGAATGAGTCTTTCTGACTGAATGGGTGGGGTGTTTTAGTGCAGGTGGAAATCTGCATTTTGTCAATTAAGGAAAAAAAATATATATATATATTTTATGCATTTTTACTGTTTTTATTGTAAACCACTTTATCATGCATAGAATGCAAATGAAAGTTCTCTATAACTAAAAGTTTAAAGGTAAAAATGGCAGCTTAGCTCTCAACTCAAACTGTATTTTTGCTTGTTGGGTAGGTAATTATTTAATAAAATCAGGCATATTTAAAGTAAAGCTGCAGTCCTGCAGGTTTAGGATATTTCCTCCTCTTTCTAACTTAAATGAAAGCAGCATGTTGTCAAGTCCAAGCTGCTTAATGACCAATCACTCTGAAGCAGGTGTGTACAAGCAGGAAGTGGCCTGAAGTGGACATCCCTGGATTAAATACAGATTAAATGTGCCAAAGTAGCTATAAATATCTGGCTATAATGTGCCTTATTCCCTTCCCAATATCACTAAACTGCTCTAACTCACGCCTCTGAACCTGGAGCAAAGGACTCATCCTGATCCAAGCTCAGACCATTGTAGCCTTTCAATACACAAATGTTTGTTGCTTTAATCATTTAAGGCACTTTTCTACCAGTACCTATTCTACCCGACTCAACCTGGAAACACAGCATTTCCATTAGGATCTGTTTAACCATCTAGATACTTTTGCTGTTCCTACTTCATTGAGTCATGCGGGTAGCATGACGTCCACAGCCTGGCGTCTATTGATTGGCCTGAAGTGATCCAGGGTGTTATGTCTTGCCCTCCTCTGACGTCTCTTGATTTGTTCCATGAATTTATTTCCCATGAACAACCACAATCTGAGCCCCATGTAAAAAGATACTGAGGGGTCTTCAATCCTCAAGTCAGTCTTCTTCTGTGGTGTTCTGCACAAAGCCCCTCCCACATTAGAGGATTGTGACTTGTAATGGAAAAGCAGTAGAGTAGAGTAGGCGCTGATGAAAAGGCAGCTTTAGTTCTGCTGAGTGTAATTACTCATTATTTTAAGTGTGAAGTGACCTTTAACACCTATAAATGTGTGATTTGGATCTAACGTGGAACTTCTGGGATATTTTTAAAAGCCTAAATTTAAAGCTGCTTCCACGACGCACAGAGCAACACCAATCCCTTCAATAACATCGCTGTAGGTCATCGTGTCCAGCTCTCTCTGCGATACCGAACTATTTCACCATCAGAGCACAACAAAGACTGTGCTCTTTGGATTTAGACTCAGTTGATGTTGGTGTTGGAACCAACATGGTATTGCTGGGTTATATTGATTACACACACTGATCTTCCTGTCATTTTGCATACAGTCAGTCTCAACCTGTCAGTGTATTACAAAGTGCTTTCATTTGAGTATGTTTTAGGTTGACTCTAATAAAGTTGATAAATCCTGTTTAAGCAACTCATGTGTGTGCCATTTACTGGTACTTACAAGCTGCCTCTTCTGGGAAGACTCAGCTCCTTCTGCAAAGAAAAAGATACAAATTATGAGTTCAGACATCATTACTCATCTTTTTGTTTATTTAAAATGATTTTCTGAAATCAAAGTGTGATAAAAAAAAAGTATTAATAGTACTGAAATGTGGCTTCATGTTAGATGAATAAATGCAGTTTGCTGTGACCTTTCCTGATGTTAAACTTAAGGCTTGTATTAAACACAGGAAGGAGACAGCTGCTTCGCTGGGTGCACACCAACCTTCATTTATTTGGCTGACTTGTCAATTAAACTCATTAATAGGATCTTCCGCTTGCTTGGTGTTACTAAGCCTGAAATGCCAGATGTGTAGCTGCTTTTACCAATTAGAGCAACTTTATTCATATTTACTGAATAGGGACAAAAGTCCCCACCTGGATTGAACTAAACAGAAAGGGTAAGAGACGTCCATTGGATAAGTACTGCATTATGAAGTACATTTCAGTTTGTACCATGTTCCTCAGGAATTAAAACCCAATCACATGAAACTACTCCAGAACACGTTCATGAAAATAAATCAAGCATAAATAGCAATGTGACTCCACAGCGCCCCCTATAGATTTTTCCGTTTTTTGGGTTTTGTTTTCATATTTTTTAGCTTTGCATTTTAACAAACAACTCCTACAAATTTTACTGTGTTGATCTCAGAACTGGCCTGGACAATCTGGAGAATGTGTGAGCAAAGGTTGTGTAATTTCTCCTAATAGGAGAAACTGTTTAGGAGGGGTGAGGTTTGCCGTTTTGCCCTCAAGAACATTTTTCATTAGGTCTTAAATACGTTGCTAAATGTGCACATAAATGAACATGTCTCATGTCAGATCACTGCTGATCCTAATCTCCATGTCTGGAAAGTCACTTTCTGTTGCCCCCTGGCAAGAGAAGCCTAAATGACCCCATGTAAAGTCTGGCTGCTTCGGTGGAGTGTGGAAGGTGGTCACCAGGGGACACGATGGCAACATGATATAGGTGGTATAGGTGTGAGGGCTTCCAACACCGCTTGAAACATTCATATAATCTTGAAATACAACATAACTATGGGTGTGTCCTTTTGATTGACAGGTATCCAATATCCCAATTTTTTTTTTAGACGAGCTGTGCATTTGGACATTCAAACGATATGCATGTCTATTAACACCTTTTGTTGTTGTTGTTCCTTTTAAGGTTAATTTTCCTCTCTTATATGACTGAAAGTGAAATATTAGCCTGTCAAAAATCTTCAAAATGACATGAAAATTCAAAGTTGAAGTGGAACAAAGTGGGTCATTAGGGTGTCAGTAAAGATTGCGCTAAACGTGAACATCTGCACCGGTTCTGCTGCAGCAGAAGCTTCTCAGGCCTAAAAATGGACGACATATGGAGGAACATCAAAGCGCAGGTATAAATCATTTACAGTCTGTGCATACTGTGTGAAAGTCAACAGTTATTTGACTTGTGTTGGTCTCTGTAGTGCTGTTTGTAATGTAGAGATGCAGTACAACAAAGATCAGGTCTGAACCAGTCCAGCAAACAATGCTCACATTGATGTCAGCAGGGATTAAGCTTTCTCACAAGCCTGCTATTTAAAGGATAATGCAGTTAGGAAACATTCAGAGCTTTGGAAAGTCTTTGCAGTTGTTAAACAACTTTATTTAAATGTGACCCAACTGCATTAGATCTACTAGAGCTTTCTTTGTGTACATTATAAAGTTAACTAAATCAGATATTGTTTATAATGGAAAACAAGCAGATAAGTGGACACACAAATTACATTTCTCTTACATTTCCAAGAATCCATCCTGTGTAATAATCGTTAAAACACTCCGGTTTTCCTTTTCAATCTTGAATTTATGCAAAAAGTTTTCCAGTGAGACTTCTAAGAATCCCTTAATTTAACCTTTTTAAGTTTCAGACTTATTAATTTAAGTCAAAGAGGACCCTCGCCAACTCTAAAGACTGTCTCTGATTGTCTTTGGAGACAAGAAGTGAGACAATGCTGACCTCAGTTCAGTTCTCTGTTCCTCTGAAACAACCCATTTACAGACAGAAAGATAAATGACTGATGTTTCCCTGCATTTAGGTGAATAAAGATTATTATAATTACTGAAACAGACTTGGAGTGAAATGGATAAAGTTGAGTTCCTGCTCTGATTAAAATAACCGAGATGTGACGATGCTTTGTGGTCCGTGTGCAGGACAGAAGACATCTGACAGAAAAAATAATATAAAAGAAAAGATCACAGAGACATGGATGCAAAACTGAACCAAATACACTTCAGTTCCAGAGATGAAGCAGACTACTTTTAAGCATCTGGAGTGTTTTTTATTCTTTCATACATTTTACCCGACATCAGAGAGGCTTCTTCATGTCTAACAAACCAGCAGGAAACACTGGAGAATACGGTGACCTGGATGACATTTTCCACAATGCTCTCAGCTTTTTCTCTGCAGCTCCACATTTATCTAAACATGCTGGATGTTTTGTTTGCAATGGCTCGCTGATATGTCACAACCCAGTGTTACCACAAAGCAGCTTGACAGGCTGCTTCCAGCAACTCAATAAATGGGTCTACAATAGCATATTGTGCTGTCCCTTAGCCATCAACAAAACCTCTCAGGACAGACAGAAAGGGAAACAGATTAATTAACTTGTAAAGCTTTACACCTATTTAGGTTTGGCTCATTTGTGCCATCATCATAGAGTAAACTTAGCATTTAAAAGCTCCAGCTTTCTTTTCTTTGTCCATCAATGTCAACTGAATGTGTTGTTCAGCTACTTTGCAGAGATGTGTAATAAAAAAAAAAAGGAAGGCATTTCTCTGAAAGCTGCCAGAGGATAAATATTCCATCCTAATCACACCACAGATGATGCTGCAGCAGCGACAGCATCTGTTCCCGGCATCACATGAACAACCACCCAAGAAACATCCGTCACAGTGACAGACAGGTAAACGGAGTGCAGGTGATGCATCAGACTCAGACTTAAAAGCACTTCTTTTAAAATGACAGCAGAGTCTTGAAAGGAAGTTTGATTTCTAATCATTTCTTCCATCCTTGTCTGAGAAAACCAAACTATTCAGTAGAATCACAGGCTGTCGGGTCGCTCTGTTTAGTAGCTACAAACTCCACTGGTTTGATCATTACATTTTAATAACCTGATAAGATCGAGCTTCTTTGTCTAAAACATGGCAGGACATGGAGCTGATGTGCATCTGCTGCTACAGTCAGCAGAAAAAAGGGCTAAGCCCCACTCTCCCTTTGCTATCAATTAGGGCTTAATATCTGGCTTCCCTTGCTGCCGGAATAAGACCAAGGGCAGAGAGTTTCCTTGAGAGACATGACCACAGCCAACACACTGCTAATTACCACACAGCAAATGACTCACACTGATGAGGAGCAGCCAATCCCCGGCCTCTGAATCTCAGTGTGAAGTCTGCAATATAAATACACATTTCCAGGTAAATCAATTCATGCCTGAGGAGAATATTTTGCACTTTTGACACCTTTTTGGGTAAGCAACGCTTGTGCAGAGACAGAGCTCCATACGGGCAGCAAATGCATTCAGCTAGCGTTGCTCTAAGCTAATCCCACTGAACACGCAGCGAGATGCAGATTTTTACATAGTGAGACATTATGCAGAATTTAAAGTGACAAATCAAAATTACACAAAGGATTTTGTACGCTTATTGCACTGATCAGGACTTTTTCCCTACTCTGTTATGACAGAACTACTGTATCGCTGGAGCATGAAATCAGGTCGCTGATGCTCATCCCAAGGTGTGAAAACCCTGATGCAGTGGTTGTAGCATCAATTTCAAAAGTACTTTGATCCAAACCAAGGAAGGCTTGGTTTTTAACAGGCCGGCAGTAAAAGTCTGGCAATCACTATTTAGGTCTGTATGAAACTGATATACAGTAATAATGTGACAGAGCTGAGCGATATGGTCTACAACGAATACTGCAATATATTTTGGGCTTTTTCCTGATACAGGATATGTCCCTGTGTTTTGTAGTGTCCTCTAAAATACACTGTAGGTTAAATTCAGCACTAATTCAGCAGGTGTTGTTGCTTCTATGAAGTCTATTAATTACTTCACATGGAAGGACATTATGCCGCTTCTACCACGCTCACTTACACAAGA
>JBAMIG010000020.1:3606899-3626358 GCA_037177335.1 Kiunga ballochi
CATAGGGTGCTATATAGTGCAGCACTATGTAGTGAATGAGGGGTTAGGGCATAGGGTGTACATTCGGACACAGCCCATGTTACATGATGAGAATGACTTTCTCTGGGCGTTGTCATGGTAACATGGTTTATGCTATCGAATAGATTGAAAAAAGCGTTTGGCCCCCAACTGGTTATGAAGCTGCCCGCTGAGTTTGGGGTCCATAGCATAAATCCCCCTGAGACTAGTTTGTTCAAATACAATGCATTTAAACGGACAGAAATGTGCATAACCTCCAACATGACGGGTACCTGTTGCCATGGCAACAAGTGTAACAAAAAATGGCTTTTTTTGTTTGTTTTGGGGTGTTTTTTTTTTTAACTTGTCTTGTCCAGCATCCCAGCAGCCCAGCTGTTTTGGGGTGTTATGTGTGTGCCAGATTTTGTTGTCTCACTCAAAGTATACTTTTATGACCCGCTTTAGGAGTTTTTATTCATCTAGGTGGCGCTGTAGAGCTGGATTGCATTCAATGTGGACCTTAGATTATCACATTTTTCACCAATCTTGTACTAAATGTGACGGCTTTTCACAGGTTTTTAGGGCATCGTATTCGCATTCAGTATTCTTAGAACAATAATAAATATTTTATTTATTATAAAAGGGTCCTTTCCACACTTTGTACGGCTCTGTGGGGGGAAAGCCTGGTCATCAAGGCCGCAGTTCTCATTGCTCAAAACGCACCAGCTTCAAATCTAAATGGACATCAAGCTCTGCACAATAACCCGTTCATTTGAATCAGGTGTGTTGGAGGAGGGACACATGGAAAACTATCAGGATTAGGAACCAGGTTCCTCACCACTAATCTAAACTGTGCCTCACAGTCAGATACTGATTGCGTATCTGAAGATAAGAAAAGGTCAATGAGGGCAGTAAAGCCAATTATCTGCTCTGCACACATGCTTGTCTGGAAGTCCAGATGCTGTTTTAAATAAGCAAAGCAAACATTTAGATCATACACAAGCAACAAGAGCACTTGACTTTTGTTAACAGTGACAACTACATCACTGAACCTTCATCTACTGTTTGAAGTTAGATTTTCTACCATTATTCCCAGCTCAGCATGAAAAATATTGATTTTCGCACCAGCAGGAGGAGATTCAGCAACAACACACCTTGATACTGTAAGAAAGCTTTGCCGATTAAATCCGTTTGTGGCTTTAGCTGCATGTCAGGTGTCAGAAATGCTTAATCCACCTCCTCACGCTCACAAGCAACAAGGAAACGATTCACTTGCAGACAGATGAGCTCTTTCATGAGAACAAGCATCTTTTTAATGTCACGAGGACAGATGGTGGTGTCGGTGCCGGTACATTCAGATTTTAATGAAGCTAAACTTCATCTTAATGAACCTCCATTTTAATCAGAATGCAAAATGACTAATGTCATTTCAAATTAATTATTTGCCTTTTTATTTAGCTGGTGGGCTCACTCCGTTTAACAGTGACTGGTGGTAGATGTCTGAGGGGACAAAATGCTAATGACACAAGAGATGAAAAAACTCGGACAACAGACGACATGAACAGCTGGAGACAAGAGGACAGGCAAAGCTTAGCTTGGACATGTGGTACCGTGAGGACATTGGAAAGACTAACTCGTGAAAACAGTGGAAACTGGGGCCACAAGATCTACAACAACATCATTAATGGTTTTAAATGATAAAACATGCTATTTTTGACAAGGTTTCAAACAGCTTTATCTGATATGAATGGAAAAAAAATCTGTTTAACTGAATTAATTTGGATTTTTCTGCATTTGTCCTTAATAATAAGCAATAAGACTGTCAAGAAAAGTGGAGATCATCAATTACATACCATCCTGCCAGCTGGAAATAAGATTGTTTAAAAAAATTCTGCTATAAAAACCAAATAACAGTCTAAATGTGCACGCAGGTATTTGCCAAACCATAATAAAAGAATAAACTAGGACCCTGTGTATTTTTAACCTCCTGGATTCAGAATATAATAAACATGATTTGGGTCAAGCGATACTGGATTTTAACATCCACCATAACGTCATCTTTCAATGGTTCTAGGTATCTGGTTCTAGGTATCTGTTGAGTTAGAGGCTGCAAAAGCAAAATGATCCCAGTCTCCCAGTACTGAAAATTCTTTTTAGAAATTCCCAGACAGGAATCCGGATCCCCCACAAAATGTAATCACCCAACTCTATTCCTGAAATATAATCATTATGCTGCTAACAGACCAGATAGAAATGGGACAGACAAGCAGAAGTGATGCAAAGCTTTGGCTGCGCTCCACAGAGGAAGACTCAGCTGCTCTCACGCTAATAGGAACAAGGTAGGTGCAGACATCCTTGACAAAGATGGTGAGGAAGAATTCCCCCTAAGCTGCAACTAGAAGGAGGACTGTTGCAGGCATTAATGGCATTTTGGTCATTGTTGCACTAAATACATGGGTCATTTGGAGCTGCAGAGGAGGCAGAATGACCCGGTGAGCAATACGTCATACAGCGCTCCGTTTCACCACTTGAGCATTTTATCATTCTTTTTTCTGATTGTTTAAATGGTGAAAAATGTGTTTCCTGCTGAGGTGGAGGTAACTAATGTACAGGTACATCTCAGGAAATAAGAACATTATGAAAAAGCCATGCCGTATTGATGCAAAAGGAGGCCCAACCAAGTATTGAGTGCATGAAAAAGAACATACTTTTCAGAAGCCTGACATTTCTGTTTAAAATATCCTTTTCTAAATTGATCTTATGTAATATTCTAATTTTTGGAAACACTGCATTTATTTTTTTATTATGTAAAAGCCCCAATTATCAATATTTCAAGGAATAAATGGTTGAAATGTTTGACTATGTGTAATGAATCTATATGATAAATGGGTTTCACATTCTGAAATGACTGATGAAGAATATTAAACTTTTTCATAATATTCTAATTTCCTGAGATGTACCTGTACTTTCCTTACAACTAATAGTCCTGTTATTCCCAGTTAGAGAAAAACTTTCCTTTTCTTTATTGAATATTTTGCATGAGAATAAAGAATTTAGGAAAAATCCAACACTAAATGTAAAATGCACAGAAAGACGTGCAACAAGCGTGCGTTTCGCTGCTGTAAGAATTTGTAATCATTAGTAAATTTGCTCTCTCACTGATGACAAATGAATAAAAGTGGTCTTTTATTCTGACCTCTTTCACAGCATCAGTGAAGTACTGCTGCGACTGATAGAAACTCCCCGTTTAGCACAAGGACACTTCAGTAGAAAAGCTCCTCTTCCTGCTAACGAGAGGTTGGGTTATTCATGCGTCTCTACCTGATGAGAAATTGGCTTCCATGCTTCATTATAGTTTGACTATTGTCAAAAGTTATTCTCATGAGAAAATCATTTAATCCTATGTTTAGGTTAATATAAATTAAATTTATGTCAGCTCTCACATAAAAGCTACAACGCAAGCGTGTCGTTTATAGTGCTTCATCATGCCTCGCCAGTCTGGCTTCCTCCCACCAGTTATCTCTCACCAATTCACACAATCGGCTCTTTGGAGATGCACAATGTCCCTGCACTCATTTGAGTTGCTACCTTTTATTAAGAGGCTGTGTTAGACGGATGTCAAAAGTACAGTAAAGCTCCCACAGAAGTGCAGTCGCTTCTGACAGGCTGCGCCTAATTAAGATGAAGGACAAGCGTAGCTGCTGCTGGCACCATTAAAATCCATGCAAATCCTAAAAATTCCTCATAATGAGGGGAAAGGGCCGCTATTCAGACCACAAACCTCATGAGAGTGCAGATGCAAATAGAAGACTAACAGGAAGTGGAGGTGAAAGTCCAACACCTGAACATATCGGGCTCCAAGACATCCAACAAGGAATATTTCTGATCAATGTGGATCACTGAAAAAGCTACGTTATGTTTGTTTGATCAGAATGAACCAGGTTTCAATTAAAGAAATTAAAACGTGGAAGCATTTATTTGTTTTTGTTACACATGAGATATACAGGTTCTCATTAAAAATCTGAGGAAATCCGTTTCTTTTCCTCGTAATGTTCTTGTGGAAATGGGACGACCAGAAAAGGGAAAGCTGTGGCTGTTATTTAAGAAATGCACATCAAAATGTGGCTCACACACCGATGTGATCCAGATACAGACATAAAACGTAGTGAAAAGATTCTGCTGCAAATTAAAATACAGGCTTTAAAAAAATAAGAGACAAAAAAAGAGAAAATTTAATTAAAAAAAACATTTCCATAAAAAAACTGGCTGAAATAAATTGAAGAAACATGGAACAATAAGTTGTCTTAGAAACAAATTAATGTAGAAATGTTAACAAAATACAGAAATGTGAAATTTAAAGCCAAATTGTAATAAATGCTTTTTTAAAAAGATTTTATTTTACTTTCCGCTCACATAGAAGTTTTTTTCATTAAAATATTTTCTCTTGCTTTTGTTTTCCACTTAGTTTTATTCCTTATCGCATCTCAGTCATTTTATTAATGACTTAAAAACATAACATAGAAAAGTGGAGCTGATATAGAAATCCAGCCAAATCTAAATATGTGCATAAAACCATTGAACTCATGTCTGACTTGTGTATTTCTTCCTGAAGCCAGGGCACTCCCGTCTCTGCACTATTAATAGTTCAGTTCCTACTATCCACCCACCAAACAAGCTGTGAAATGAATGGCAAAACGGCGGAGCTGAACCAGTAGCAATCACTTGCCTGACACACCGACTTCCATGTTTCTTCTGAATGGAAAAGTCGAAGCACGATGACAGTTTAACTACAAGACGGCCTGCTCTCGATGGGACCGATGCGTGTTTGGGAACATAAGCTGTTGAATGAGGCGACGTAAGAAAGGAGGAGATGATGATAATTCAACTGAACAAAACCATTTAGAAGCTTTTGTGATTTTTCTGGGGAAACCAGTAAAACCATCACGGAAAATTCAATGAGGTCAAATTAATTAAAAATTTCACAAAGATTTATAATCACAGAAGAACAAAGACATGTTTATGAGCATAAAAGTCAAACAAATGTCATAAAAGCGGGTTTATTGGTTTAATTAGTGGGTCGTGATGCATTTGAGGCAGGATGGATCTCAGAGTTTGGGATTCTTAACCACATGCAGCTGTTTGAGCTGAATTTTAATCAGGCTTCCTCTTAAACATGTTTATCAATTACCCCAATAAGCAGGTCCTGCAGCATTAAAAATGAGATGACATGAGCTGCATTTAATCTTTCTGTTCTTCCAGGAGACTTTTTTATATAATAACAGCGACTCATTTGCATGAGTGAATCATTATGAGCGTGGTCATGAACTCAGCTCACATCTCCATCATGGTTTCTGACAAACACGTGAAAGCCTCACTGTGTGCTTAATTATCATAAAAAGTCAATAAAACCAAAGACGGCCTCTCACACAATACACTCCGTGATAAATCTTGCTGCATAAACACACAGCTCCCGTTCTCCCCACCAGCAGCAGCCGCAGATCAAATGCAGGAATGATTTGAAGTTTGAACACAAACTATTATTTACACAACCTAACAGCGACAGAAAGTAGTGAGGATCACCAGCTATGACTGAATAACATCCACGCAGCTTGTCTCTAAAGCAGGACACACACACACACACACACACACACACACACTACTGTGCTGCAAAGTGTTACCACAGAAAGTCTTTACTGTGCTGTGATAAAAGAGCAGCCACTGCAGGAGCATCACAGACCACACACCCTTTTACACTTGGGTCCACACACAAAGACGAAGGTCTTTGCTCTCCTACCTGTAACCCTCGTCTTCTCAGAATGCTGGACTCGTCCATGGCACAGAGCCCCGACTGAACATGCCTCCCTACCGGCGCATATCCATGCTGCACTGCTTCGCTCCAGCCTTCTGCTCCCTCCCTCTTTCAGGCTAAGTCTGATCTTAGCAGCTGCTAAACACTTCCATCAGAACTTATCTGATTGGAGCTGGCCAGTCAGGTGACACCTCCCTCTTGTTCTTCTCCTGTGTAACTTCAGGAGTGAAGGAGGAGAGAGATGGAGCTCAGGAGAATCAGGGAGAAGGCAGGCAGCTCTAATTTAGCGTGGCAACAAGAGGGAGGAGGGAGAGGGGTGTGGTGAAGGTACAGAAGGGGAAGGGGGGGGTAGAAATGGGAGCCCCAAGACTCATTTCTGTGAGCAGCCACGCTTTTTGGGATCCACAGATGACCATGAAAATGAGAGGATATCCTTCCAAGCATTGTTCTGCTCCAAGCTGAAGAATGAGCCTGGCATCCTGCCTGCAGCGAGCAGCGCTAACGGCGCGCAGAGCAGAAAACCTGAAGGTTAGGTCAGTGACACAAACATGACGCCTGACATTACAGATGGTATTAAAAGTAAAGGAGAAGCTGAAAGAAAGGCAGTGCATATGGGGAAAATACCAGCAGGGCTAAACGTTTCAGTATAAAATGCTTGTTTTTAAAAAGGATTGTGAAAATGTAACAAAGCAACAGAAAGTGGCACGCTGCTTCCTTTCTAGATAACTCTATACAGACTCCTTACTACACCTAAATCAACCAGCACACCCTGTTTCATACACAATAGCATTTTCTGTGTCAATTTCCAGTGATTTTATGCCCTGCTGCCACTCCATTAAACTGGGTTTCGAGTTATTCAGCAAGAAGCTGCTTGCTCCGCTCACTAACTCCGTGTCTCCACACCATCCTGAATTATTAGCACTTGTAGAGTAAGTTGCATCGACGTGCCACGCTGCCAGTCCCATCCGGCAAATTTCCCCATTCTGTTTCAGTCAGTGTTTTCCTTCTCCCCTCCCTCCTTCCTTTTTCACTCATTTTCATTCACAGTGCTCCTGCTCTGTGAATATTAAGTGGGTCCCTTCCTTTCTCCCCATCTCCAACCAAGCTCAAATGATTCCCGTTGGTGAGGAAAGCAGCTCCAGCAGCACAGGACTGTCAGACAGATGACCACATCTACTTTCCTCATTTCCAAACGTGCAGAACAGAAAGCCACTGGAGTGTTGCAACAGTCATTAGTGCTGTGGCGCTGATAAGGAAGCCCAGACAGGACATATCAGGTCTGTGTTTCTTTAATCTGGATGCTTTTTTTTTTAATAAACCACTTCCTCAGAGGACAAGGATTACAGCAGTCAACTTTTACAGCTTGAACAATGTCCTTCAGATTACCTGAGGGAATTAAAGAATCCCGTTATGTCTTGAGTCACTACTCAGCTGCTTAAAGGAACAATGAATTACTCCACACTGGACTGAAAATTAAGATGAGCCACAGAAACAAGGGAGGGGTTGTTTGTCTGCTGGTAATAAGGACCATTGCAATTATAGTAATGTTACAACAATTGCTCAAATAAACTTTAATAGATGCATTTTAATTTATCTACAAGTTTTATGATCCTCCTCCTTCAATGTGGGCTCCATGAGGTTTCTTCATTTTTTCCCCAACAACTGGGTTTTTTCGGAGTTTATCCTTACCGCGAAGGAGGGTCGAAGGACAGGGATGTCCTGGCTCTACTTAGTTTGGTTTAGTTATTACTTGTGTTCATTGTGTGTGATGTTTGTTATGTGATAAACTGTGTGTGAAGCCCTGTGAGGCAACGCTGTTGTGATACTGGGCTATATAAATAAAACTGAATTGAATTGAATAATCAATCTCATAAAATTTACATTAAATGCATCCAGGTAGAAATTGGTCATTTATAGCTAATAGATTATTTTGAAAAAGTGACACTTTGATTAAATAATCTGCAGATATTTTCATTAAACAGATTAAATACTCTGATAAAAATCCCTTAAAACAGCAGGACGTTTTACTTTTCACTAAAAAGTAGCACATTCAATCCAAACCCCTTCTAAAAAAAACTTTTTCCATTGTAGCTGAGTGTTAAGTCTGCGTGCCATGAATTCAGCAACCTGTACAGAGCTGATCTCAGAAGCATTACCTCTAAGGAGATTTGCCTGCAAGCTACAGCAACATGACAGGATGACATTTTCCTGGATCCTGCAGACTTTGCTGCACAGTAACTTCTGATAACCAGATTTCTGGGATAATAGGCTAGTTCATTACCATTGACTTGTCCATGGTGGACCTGCTCATTTGGAGCTGCCTTGCAGACAGGTAAAATCCATTCACAACAACTTTTTTTCTGCAAGTAATGCTTCCAGTATCAATGCATTTATTTAAAAGATTGCAAATGTGTCTCTGTAAAAAACAAAACCTAAGCAGCAAGCTGTGCACAGTGTGGCAGCCCAAAGCGCAGCACCCTCATTAAGGATGAATCAAAGTGGTTTTTCAGAACTGGAAGCCATTTGAAACCTTTTAAATCAGCGTTAAAAGGGCTATAGAATACTATCATATTTATACAAAAATAATTAATTGAAAGCAAAAGGTTTTTGTCAGGAAGCCAATGACATGTCCTGCTCTGGTCCAGGAGGTGGTCTGTGACTTATTTCCACCTGACATGTGGGCAGCTAAAGTTGTTTCCACTGCCTTTGGAGAAAAAAGGAAGAATTGATGCTGAAAGCATGCAGAGATTGCTGATTGGGTGACCGCAGCCTCTGCGCTGCCCCAGCTTATCAGACCAAAGAGGTCACCTGCAGAAAAGCAGGCAGAGGAGGGATATGGCCTGTGAGGGGAGGAAAGGCAATTCCTTCCATAAAAAGCAGGGAAATATCCGGCCAAAACCAAGGAGACATGATAAAGCCTATAGATCCACAACAAGAGCACAGATTGTAACAGAGACAAACCAATATCTGCGACGCATCACCCAGCTTTCTGGATCTTCAGTTTTTATTGAGTTTTATGAACATCTATATTCTACAGAATAGGAAACAGCTTGAGTCCATTTGGAAAATTGAGTCTATATTTGCCGTTTAGAGAGAAACTCATAAAACTAGTCACGTCTAAACTGCACCACACAGAAAATTGTCTCTGGAACGGGACAGATTGAAGAGGCTGAATGTGTCAACAGCAGTGATTTTATTCACACCGACAGTTTAATTTACATCCTGCCCAGATGTTTACAACAACATACTACATCGCCTGACTTTAGGAAAACACGAGGTCAGTATATTTACCAACGTGCTGCGGAACAGAAAACAATGATCAATAAAACAAATGAAGCGTCTCTTGAATGGACAAGATTTTACAACCTTTTGGATCTAAACCTCCTCTACAGTGACTCACAGTAAGGGTTTACATTTGTTTGAATTAATCATCGTCTCGTGCATCATTTTTACAAAGTCTTTTATCTTTCTCCGACTTCCTGAAATGTTTGTGGCTAGTTATTACCAATAAGGTTAAATGGGTATGCTTTACTGGTAACAGGCTACTTCAGTTTATGTCAATCATCTTCAACCTCTTCCAGGGGTGCTATAAGTCATTTCAGCATAATATTTTACATCAAAATCTAACATTTAAGCAAGAGTATTGCAGAGGACTGGTTTTATATAGATAAGCAAAAGACCAAATAACAACTATAAAGAAAATACCATGATTATATATTAAAAAGGTCATGTCAGGAGGCCTCTGGGGGACAAGATTCAGCACAAAAGGAATCATTTTGGGCACAAATTGTGTCAAAACAGAAAGGTTTATGGCCTGCGCTAATAATAATAAAAAAGCCTCTTTCTTCTGATAATAAAATTCCAGCTGTAGCTTTCTTTTATAAACACAATCGAGGAATTAAAGCGCACTTCTGAGTGGTCAGTGGGGGGTTTCGAAGGACCATCCTAATAACAGCAGGTGAGCAGAATAACGCTTCAAAAAGAGACGCACCAAATTCAAAAGGTGGTAAACCCAACGTAATCCTTTTCCATCACCAGCAGTAGAGCGTTTATCCGCCATGCTTTAAGGCTACATTCAGAGAAGTAGAGACCCGTAACCGAGGCCACCTCACCTGACACACCGGCTGTTTTGTAGCGATAAGATGAACGATTTCAGATGATTAAATGAGTTTATTATTTTGTGTGAACCATGAAAATTAGCCCTCACAGCGGGACTGAGTGGGAGCAGCCAGCTAGGTATAACTGAATCATAGTCACAGGTTACCACCTGAAATGTGTGTTCCTAGGGTCGCAAAGGGGAGGAAGATTTCCGAGAAATTTCCTGAAATTTTCCCTGAAACGTTAAGATCAGAACTTTTAAACCAAAGTGGAAACTTTCCACTGGAATTATGGGAATTTTTAGAAATGACCAGAAACTTGTAGATAGTTTCAGTCCCATAGTTTTCCCAAAATACTTTCAGTAAAAGACCTCTTCCTGGTCACAATCCAGCATGTTCACATCCTCTTCTTCATCGTCAGCGCCCAGTGTTCAGTCTTATTGAGGATGTCGAGTTTTACCCAAACAGTTTTGTAAATGTCCAGTAAGTTTCCATGAATTCCCATCAATTAGTTTCCAATTTTGAATTTTGCAACCCTCCTCAGTGTACAGAAAAACAAGTGGTACAGCCCAGAGTGCAACACCTTAGTAAAGATGAGTATAAGCATGAAGGTGTTATGTTTCCATTCATGCTAATTGCAGCCAGAGTTGGCTTACATCACTGGCACCAGCAACTTTTCAGACCTGTTTAAAACAGTACAAGACTACAAATACGCCACAGAAACCTGATTAAGTTTATCTTACTTACTTAAACATGCTGCATCAATGAAATGCATCTGGGTTCATATTTAATTTCCATGTTTTGTAGTGAAGGTTTTTGCATTTGTTTAAAAAAAAAAAAAACAGTATAATACAGGGGAAAGATGTTTGTCTGCATTAAACTGCATTTTCTTCTTCTGCAACAATAAATGGCTCCTACAGCAATGTTATCAACAAAGGACATCACTGATTCACAATTACCAGGGAAAATAAGAGTCCCCAAAAGCACAACATCAGGATTATGACAGTCTTATCTCCATATCACACCAGAAGTGAATTATTGATTTTCTGCCAAAGAGCATCACGGTCAAGAGGGATGTACAATTTCAGTAACGGAGCCATGAACTCCCAGGTGCATGGAGGAGGAACACAAGAGGGGAAAATGTTTCATATAAATCCAATGAGGCAGGAAGGATGAACAGACTAACAGAGCTTAAACCTGCAGAGGAAATGCAAGATGTTGGGCTTTTCACCTGGCAAAAAGCAACTGAAAGAAAATGGAGCTTCTGTGTATCTATCACTCCATATGATGCAAGACTATATTCAATAGATCTTTATCAAAACAGCTGAATAAAATTAAAAACAAAGCTTTCCCTTCTTCATCAATCTGACTGCACCTACAGCTTATTTGCCAAACCTTAAACCAGCAGTTGCTCAAACATGAAGTTATTTAATTAACAAGCCTGTTTATATGCATGAAAATGAAACTTTATGATTGCAACCCGCTCTTTCTAAACCATTCTGGTAGCGGTTACGCTCGAATAGCAGCTTTGAGTTTCACAAGTTAAAATGTGATAACTTTACTCACTTATATTACATAGTACAGCGGGAATGGTGTGAAAATCAACCTTTAAAAGGAGCAAAGTGATGAGCTGGATAGGAAGTATGAGGAAACACTGATGTGGACTTTCCATGAGGAAAAATATGAATGAGGAACAAAAAGGTTTTCAGAGCTCATTGGACATTTTTTACTCCAATAAATGAGTCAAATGTACAATTTATAGTCAGACTGATGGTGGAAGACATACAAGATCACTTCAATCTACATATCAGGAAAACTGTAGAAATGAATTCACCATAATGTCTCAAGCTACAGAACAATTCAGATTATAATCCCACCTACTGTAACTATTTATTTTCCACTAAGTAGCACAGTCAGCCAGTTACAGTAAATTTCCTCAGACGTGCAAATATCTGTCAGCTCTGACCGCTGTTCAGTTTAACAACCATCATCACGCTGCAAGACGGTTGCCACTCAGTCACTGTCAGACCAGACTGCTGTGATTACAAGTCGCATCCAAAACACGACGGATGCCTTTCTGCCTGCATGATCCACACATTTTAATACATTTTATAAGGAAAAAAAAATTTAGAGTAAAACATCTCTCTAAAAACTAAGTACATGCTTTACAATTCTTATGCTGATAAAACAGAACCATCTGGTTATGTAGCAAAAAGCTGGGGTATGCGTTTTATGCTCCCTGCCACCATCTTCACGGAGCTCATTCTGGAGACAGGATGATGCGGTGGCTGCAGAAGAACCCCCGAGGCGTCGTCTGGTTGACTCCAAAAGATGCCATTAAGATGTCGCAACACGTCAGCCAGTCAGCTTGTGTCCACACGCGATAGCATCTGAACAGCAGCTACCAGATTTCAATTTTCTCACGTTGTTACCGAGTAGCCAGGGAAGTGCACACTGCGTTCAGAAAAAGAGGGACCAGACGATAACTCTTCCACTGACACCAGGCAGGATCAGGGATCAATTTATTCCCTATTAATATGATATGTGGCCATCTGGTTTTACTCAGCATAAATCTACAATTAAAAAAAAACAAAAAAAAAACAATGCAAGTAATTAAAGAAAATTGCATTCAGAATATTTCTTTCCTTTGTAAAATGATCATTTCAGCATCACAGCAGCACATTTATGTCCAACACATTAATAAAGTCAGACTAAATGTAGCAGCTAACATGAGCCACGGTTGTTTCCTCATGATGGAATAAAATTATATAGAGGTGGAGTAAAGAAAAGTCACTCAATGTACTTTACATCACCTGGAATTAATGCCTGGATCCATTAGGAGTCGAGTTGCCTAATGGTACAAGGATATAAATGTTAAAGCTGGCGGTGGGGGGGCTCATGGACCCTCAGCGTTTCCCAGAAGGTAGCAGAGTAAGCAGGTTGTTTCCCAGCTGAGAGGAGTCCCGAATTATGTTTATGACTCTCTGCCGGCATCTGACTGACTGACTCAGGCTTAAAAACAATCATCTGAATCACCATCATGGAAACCACTTGCTAAACAGCTCTCGCCTCCAGACATCACGTCTGTCAGTAACTGAACTACTTTATGTACTGTGAACGAGACAATCAGAGGTGGGAGAGGTGGAATTGATTATTAGTGCTGTTCACGTTTCTGTAGTCTGGATTAAACTAAAACCATAAGCTTCTATTGGCACCAGATTTAAAGGATTGCTGAGGAAACTTTGCCCTTGTATTAACTATCACAGTAAAAAAGATGCAACTCAATAAGAGCAAAGAGTCTAAAAACAGCTGAAAATAACCAAAGCAGAACGCCAAGGCTGTGTTGCAATGCCTGTGGTCATGGACACGACAGACAGCTCTCCTTAGCAACAGGCCCAATCTCCTCCACTTACCTGTGCTCCCATTTTCAGCCTGATGGAAATAAAATTCCATGTGAGCCGACCTGGACTCCGTTAAACTGGAGCCACTTTCATATAAATATAACCAACACGGTTTAGACATTTCAAAAAGGGATCTTTTCAGGGGGAGAAAGGGAAATTGTGTCACATCTCTGCTGCTGAAATGAAATGATTGATTAAATATCGTCCATGAAAATCAGTCAAGAATCAGAATAAAACCAATCTTACAATTCTGGGAAGCAAATTGTGTTCAGGATCCTCTCGGGCCGTCAAGCTGTACAGCGGAAATTGAATCAACACGTGAGCTGGAGGGTGGGGGGAGGGGGGAATTATCCACTGGAGGACAATTATATTACAGGGACTCATGTAATCATTGGCACAGCGGGGCTTAATAACCAGAGGGATTCATTTGGGACTTTTACCAACATGTATTTAGCAGAAAAAAGAAATGCACTAGCGCCACCAAGAGTATGGAAGTAGTTCAGATACTTTGCTCGTACTTTTAACTTCGGAAAAAGATGCACCGTTAAAGTGTTATGTTTTTAGTTTAATGAAGGTCAGCATGATGCCATGGAGCAGCTAAAGCCCCCCCTTCCCCCCCATGTAGTTCAGGCTCGCATCCCTGCAGGAACAAATGTTCCTCTCAGAGCACCCTCACACGTCCGTGTGTGTGCACACACATGTCTGTGTGTACACACACACACACACAAACATGCTTTTATTGCATTAACCTTTTCTCTATCCAACATCAAGCACCCCAAACAGGATGAGTCATAGCTTAACATCATTGGATTAGCCTCTGCTTTTGATTGCATCTCACTCCTCAGACAATCAGATCACAGAAGCAAACTGGAGGATCTATCAAAGTGATCTGAGAAAACAGAGTGCAAACACATTGAAGGTCATCTCTATCCATAATGTAATTTCATTCAGCATGAAGGCATTTAGACATTTTCTAAAGGCTTTGTCTCTTTTCTTCTTCTACCCTTTTCTTCTCGTTTTAGGCATTTTATAATGTTAAGCATTGATTTAAATACACAGTCAATCCAAAGACTGTAAATTGTTCTTGTTAAACAGCATTAATGCGTGTTGCATCCATAGAAATAATTTTTTTATTGCATTCTCATATAATGCACAAGAGCTTTGATGAGCTGGGAGCAGTGACAGATGAGAGCCATTAACTAAAAGCAGAGGATCAGTGTTGCAAAGTGATCTCCCTGCAGGAAAGCAGACTGCATCAGCTACTGTTTGAGTTAACTGGCTGTAATGTTAGAACTAAATAATCATGATTTTGCTCCATGTCTCTAAATTTAATGGGAAGGAATTGATGTTGCAGTTAAAAAGTCTTTTCTCTAGAAAAATCCAGCAGCATCACTGCAGGTGTCCCTGATCTTTACGTCTAGATGGGTTGAAGCAGCTCTGCTAAGTTACAGTAGTACCAAAGTGTCCACTAGAGGTGAGCTGTAGAAATCGTGTTTATGAAGCCAGATGAAACCAGTTGGTTACAAAGATGTCCTAAACAAAGCTGGATGAGTGAATTTCCTGCAAACTCAGAAAAGACTCAGGTTGTTGTCTTTGGGCCTGAAAAACTCGTTTAACTACTCTGCAGGGTGGGAATTTTGCTCCCGGTGCTACAGTGAGGAACCCTGGAGTCATTTGTAATGAGGTTCCCGTTTAGAACCGGTTCCTGGAACTGGTTTCAAGCAGACGTAACATAGCAAACATTAGGAACAACGTGTCTCAGAGAGATGCAGAAGAACTAGTCTCTGCTCTCGTTACTTCAGCATTGCATGACTGCAACGCCTCATTGCCTGTTTTTTAAATGAAAAAAGTCTCCATCTGATCCAAAAGGCTGCAGTGAGGTTTCTCATGAGAACTAGCTTGAGGATCATGTTTCTCCTGTTTTAACCTTGTTTTATGACCTCTTTGAGAAATCTAAGCTCAAATATAAATTCTTCTCACATATAAAATGATTAGGCTTCATTATATATAAAAAGACCTCATGGTTCCACATGTTCCACACAGCACTTCGCTCTCACACTGCAGGTCTACCTGTGGTTCCCAGAGTCTCTGTGAGAACAATGAGAGGAAGAGCCGCCGGCTATCTGGTTCCTCTCTTATGGAACCAGTTTTACCTTTAAGACCAAGCTTAAGAGCTTCTTATTAACAAATCATAGTTAGGACTACTCTGGCCATCCATGACTTATGCAACCAAAGGCTTATACTGCAGAGGAACTTTTCCATCCCTCTCCTCTTTATCCATCATTTATGCATTTCTCTTCTCTCTGCAGGTCTCATCAGATAAAAGCTCATATGGATCAAACTGAAACCAGTTGGTTTCCCTTAATTAGGGTATTTATTATAAATATAACGAGTCTGTAAAGTGGCCAGTTATGAACTTGTTGAGAAATGGTGATATACAAATAAAGAATCTAAATTAATTATGTATCAAATATAACATGGATCGCACCAATAGGTCGGATGGGTGATAAATAGATACATTAGTAAAACTCTCATAAAGCGCTTTTAGGAATAAAAATCAGGATTTTTATATTGAAGGTTGTAGATCATTTCTGAACAGTCATAGTATAGAGGTTGTATTGAAACACCAAGTCACATCACTACATATCTTTATCTCATCAACATCTTCACAGCAAGTCGCGGATGTCAAGAAATCCCTTACGTAATAAAGTGACAGGTATGTATTATTGGATGTGATTAAAGTAGACAGTGAGGTCAATGTCATGTTTAAACACAAGAGGCTTGTTTCAAACAAACTATTCTTTAGTGAGTCGTTGAAAGGATAAGAGGATGCAGAAAAAACACTGATTAAAATAACAATAACTCACCAAGCTGGAGGTGAGGGAGGGGTCTGACTTTCCCAGGTTCAGAGCGCGCATACGGACCAGGTTTGAAGTGTCAGACGATGGGTGCAGAGTGGTCTGTGTCTGCTGGAAGTTAAGGGGCAGCACAAGGTACTTTCCTGCAAAACAACAGGATGTTTTATCATTATTCATCACAAGGTTAAGAATATTTATATTTTATTCTTTGATCTTTCATCTAGTAAAAGCCATGCCACATCGAGTGGCATCTCTAAAACCAGGTCTACATAAACAATCCCATTCAGCAGCATGAACAGACCTAAAAAGGCCTCCTCTTTACACAAGAGGGCTTTGTTGGCTTCACTTAAACTCTGAAGGCAGGTCCTTCAAATCCAGCAGTGGTGCCTGAATCAAAATGGTTTCTCTTTTTGCGGCTTTTTTACCTCCACAAACTGCAACAATCATCTAGAGTCAATCCAAGTTATTACGCATCATGAGAAGGAGGATTCACCAAAGGTTTCACTGACATGAGAACATCCCAGCTGTCTGTTCTGATCAGGATTGTTGACCTGAAGCATCTGACCCTGTGCAGTCGAACAAGAAGTGAACGAGTTAAAGTAGGCCACAGGGTGAAGGAGCGTATTAAGAGATCACAGACAAACCCATCATTATATAACCACAATGCAGACACACTGCTGAACAACAGCAAATAACAAATAACAGACAGCTACTTTACTTTCTCACAGCTAGATGGCGCTAAACACCACTTATTTACTTTAACTGCACCATTTCTTATGACAGGGATCAAAGAGATTAGAGGGTTTAGAAAGGAGAAGAAATTTAGCTTCAAACAGGAGGTACCTAAAAATGCATTCTCCTGAAGCAAGTATCTCTACATGTGGATAAGCAGCATAAGCTGATTCATAAGTCCACTATAAGTCCAAGCTATAAAATCCATCTTATCCCCTATAACAGGATGTTTAATCTGGGATCAATGTTCACTAAAGGTTCTGATTTAGTCCAGGTTTTATGTCCATATGAGCAATTCAGATGGCAATTTCACATCACATATAGTTCATTGTTTCCCATAAGGGTCTTTATGGCAAATATGATAAATGAGGAAATTGAAGGGAGCTGTGGGATGAACTGAAATCATGAAAAAACTGGCCTCGTTCCAGATATCAAAGCCATTTAGCCAATCAGGATACAGACAGATTACTACTTTTGATGCATAAGAGTTACTTTGGACTTCATTTAGTGGCCGTTTTCCGTTTTCCGGCTGAATATTAAGTTAATTATTGTCTCGTGACAAAGAACGTGAACGCTTTTTTAAACTTCCACTTATTTCCATCTAAAATACATTTTATAATATGTATAACTTGTGCATATTGTCCTGCAGTAAAACGAGGAGAAGTGAAGTGAAACCAAACAGGATGAGGAGAGAAAAGTCAGGACTTTCCTTCCTTCCCGACATCAAGGAAGCAAACTCGTCAACACTTTTAGAAAGGGGCGTAGCAGGAGATGGGGTATGAGGGTAAAGGTGTATTTACAATGAGCATGGGTCAGCTCCCAGCTGTCAGCAGATGAAATCCAGTTCTGAACACACCTAAAGAGATGCATTAAACCTTTTCTCACATTTAGTTTAACTGTGTTTTTACAGAAACCATCTTCCCATCTCATCCGATCTCTGCAGGGTAAACAGGTAAACATCAGCAAATTAATGCTCAACTTTCAAATTGTGCAATTTAAATTATGAATTACAATCTATGCCATAAAGCATGGAAGCAGAAATTGCTTGCATCTCGTATTGATGACACATAAAAACCTGATTTCATATTGAAAGCAATGACTCATTTAGCTGGAAAAGCCCAATCAGAATCGCAAGGTTTGTTTTTCTGTAGACCCATTACTAAAGGGTAATGCAGTTATACAAAGCTGCGCCTCTTTCATTAACTGAAAAGGTAAACATTTTAATCATTGAGGTGAAGTCCTCCACACACACACACACACACCCCTCACCTTAGGGAAAAATACTGTTAAAAGCTATAAAACTAAACCATTAGTCTGAAGTCTTTCCAATTTAGTGAATGGAAGCAAACGAGGCTGGTAGAGCCAACAGGAAACATCCATCTGTAGTAAACCAGGGAGGAAATACACTAAATCAGTACTAAAGAGCCAGATATGTGGGTTGGATTCAGTGGAAGTAACATCCAGAGTGGCATCATTAAACTGCAACAATATTCTTGTACAAAATCACATTGAGTTTTACAAATAAACTTGATTTCCTCATTCTCATCAGATCATTCACACACACAAACACACACATTTCTCCTGCATCGACTCAGTCGTGGTGAGCTCCCACAGCTATACCGTTAGCGTCACACCTTCAAAATGCTGAGAGTTAAATAGCTGCACACAGACATCAACATGTCATAATGGAACCTGCATCTAGAAGCACAGCAACAGTAGGATACTCTGCTGTCCGGCATTTGCTCTGCACCTGAACGCAGCACGCACAGTGTGGCACGGGGAGAGAGGCCAGTAGGTAAACACATAGGTGGTAAGGTCAACTTTGAGAACATCCAACAAGCTTGTTACATGTGGAGTCCGGTGAGAGGAAAGGTAGCTGAGAAGTTGCTTTAAAAAGACGTTTTAATAAAAATACAGCCTAACGGTAAAAAGGCAGCTGTGGAAAAAATCATTGCAGGTGGATTCCTTCCTGCTGGAACAACCTACACACATGCAGCATGCGTAACTTTTTCCTAATGTTTACATAAGATTAGTAGCAGTGGAGACAATCTCTGGTCTGATCGGTGTTTAAAAGCATATATCCCACATATCTTAAATAGGATAGGAAGAATAAAATAGAGCAAAATGAAAACTTACCTGTGAGAGCACCACCCAGACTCCTCCTACGAACATGTTTCCCATCATCGCTGAGATGCCGTTTTAACATGAGAGCGGGGTTTAATCTGAAACTCACTTCAGGGTTACTGGACTTCCTGAGGGATGTGGGGGGTGGATAAAGAATGTTGTCCAACTGTGAAAATAAAGAAGAAGAAAGAAAAAAAGGTTAGGTTTATGAAATGAGGTACACTCTGAAAACTGTTTGGGAGGAATATGGCGATGCGATATGCATCCCAAATACAACACAATAATCACAATTTAGTGTCAATAAAAACATGTCACAACATGGTAAACACTCTTTGAATGCTATTAAAAATCTATCTACCTCTCTCTATAATATATATATATATATATATATATATATATATATATATATATAAAAAAGGGGGGGTGTTTAACAAAACACGC
>JBAMIG010000020.1:3656498-3667722 GCA_037177335.1 Kiunga ballochi
ATGGATGGATGGATGGAAAGTGAAAACAAAAGCTGTGTTTTATATCAGTAGAGTTTCTTGATACATTAAAAAGCATTAAATATGATATTTTGACAGGTAAATATTGATGTATTGACTCCAAAGTATCAATAAGTTCTGTCCTTATTAACGGCACAATAAAGCATTTATGAGGAAGAAAAACACCTTTGTAATAAATGCACAGCATTAATCACAGGGTGTTATGGGAGGGGGGTAGGGGGGGGGGGGGGTCACTGAAGAGAAAGATGATGTCTGAAAAGAAATGATGACTAATTAAAGGAAATGTTTTTAATCCAGACACAAAGCAAGTGGTATCCAAGACTTTTGCTAAAATGCAGAACTGATTACTGAGATGAAATGAAAACAAGCTGTGGTAACCTGTAAAAGTCCACAGTCGGTAGTGGAGCTCTGAAGTCAGACATGAACAGAACTAAAAGGTTCGGATCAAAGCAAACACTCAGACAGGAACCCGCAGAGCATTTCAGCTCTCACCAGTGAGTCAGGGCCCTTTGCAGATCGCTTCACTGATAAAGAACTAAGGTGGGGAAATTTACCTTCTAGAAGCACAAGTAGGCAGGCAGTGATCGGAAATCAGTTTCCTGTGACAGAGAGCTTTAAACAAGGTTTTATACATTGATGAGGAAAAACACACTTCTTTCTTAAATTTGAGATTTCACCATGATAAACAACTTTATTCCGTTTTTTGGTCTTTTTTAATCTAGCTATCTAAAGCCAGTGAGGTGTGAAGCTAAACTTCCTGCATCTTTACTGTTGAGTGAGGAGGCAGGAACTTAAAAAAACACAAAACTCTCTTTTTTTCCTGGCTTCTCCTTCACTAAAACATGTTACACAGAGAAACACTGATGCCTGCTCACATTTGAGCAGCCTGTTTTCACCTCCTTCCTGCTGTTAGACATAGGATGGCAGGTTATCCCACCCAGTACCATCAAACAAAACAACACATTTGTGATTACAAAAACAAATCATCTCTGTACAAAATGTAAACGTTTCTTTCATTTCACTCAATAATCCAGATTATAATTAATTTAAAGCAGCTTTTAGCCATCTGATTTTCTTACAAATATGTTGAATTTTTTCCCATTTTCAGCAGATCCAAAGCTCTCTGTCCATGCACAAAGATAAGGATGTCTTCTGAACATAAAGACGACTTGGTGCGGACAGATGGAGCGGGTTTGGAAGCTGCTTCAACATTAAACAAAGAAAACAAAAAGTCTTCTCAGCAGAAAAAACAGATTTCCACTGTGAAGCACGGCGAGAGAAGTATTATGGTTTGGGGTTGTGTCGCTGCTACACAAGTTATGATACAATTTCTGCAATATGTGAATGAAAATTATGCAAACTCGCCCATCTGAAGGTTGAAGCGGAACTGGAGGTGAACTATTTTGTGGTCCATTTCCAAACTGGTGGATTTACAAACAGATCTGGCAACTTTTTTAGGCCTGTGTTTTCATGGAAAAGTTGTCAAATGAAACTTGTTTGTAGAAACAAATCCTCCAAACAGAGGGTTATGTTTTTACTAATAAACACATTTATACAAGAAAGAAAATCTTCAGAATAATTCATTTATTTTGGTTAAACTGACCGTGTTAGCAGTTCCAGCTCAGAAATTAGAGCTGAAATAGAAAAGGAAAGGAAATAAGAAGTGGTGTGATAAGCTGGGATAAAAATACCTAAATAATTTGTAGCTCTGTTGCTGTAAACAGGGAGGTGCACCCAACTGGTTTTCTTTAAATACCCAGTGACAAACTGGTGCCCTGAAACCCAGTGTTGCAAGAGAACTTCTCCTTGCAAGACATTTTCTGAGAATTTGTGAATTAATGACTAATGTTCTGCTTCCTTTCAGCTCAAAATACTGTTTTAGTGACAAAAAGCTTCCATTGTGTAAACGTGTTTCACACCCTTATCCAAAAAAACAGCTTTACCTTTATTACCTTTACAAACACAATCACTTGGAATAAATACATCTGTTAAAATTAATTCTTTTTTATCCAAATAAAGCCTAAATAATATCTGTTTTTGTCTTTTTTTAAAATAAATATTGTCCACCTTTCAAAGGTTTGATAACTTTTTACAACTTATTCTGCGTAAGTTGTGTCAGATTCACCCTTCAGTCTCCAAATGAATGCAAATAATTTGGCTGTAAAAGAAATATTCTTCACATTTAGATTGTTAAAATAACCTCACCATCTTTTACTGACCTTGCCACACACACACACAGAGAGAGAGAGAGAGAGAGAGAGAGAGAGAGCATTCTATCAAATTTGCTTAAGCTTGCAGAAAGCTATGGAGGATGCAGCCACCATGAAAGCAGGTTTTCTGTCTAAAATAACTCAATGAAGAGCTTTCACTCCAGAAATGATGCTTCCACACCGATGTTGCTCCTAAAACCATCCAGTCTCTTCAGTCAGACGTTCTCCACTGGAAAAGATTTGAGGCTAAAGTTCATCATTTATGTATGAAAATGAGGTTCTTTGAAAGCAAAATAGGAGTGAAAAAACAGTGAATCATTCTTCTTCTACTTTTGAGTCACAGCTAAACTTTCAGAAACTCTGAAAAAAGCAGAAAGAAGACCTTCTTTACGCGCGCGTTATAAAAAAAAAACCTTGTTTGTTTGCTTTTGCTTACAAGCAGCCTTCTGCACATCACACTTTGTAGTCTTTAGAAGTACATTGAGCTCTATTTGTGGAAAGAAGAAGTTCAAACGGGTTGTTTTTTCTGCAAGCTACTGTTTCAGTGTGTCTGCGTCTCCGCCCATGTGGCTGCGCGTAATACTTCAAGAGCGCATTTCCTTCTTGTAGGTTTAAAACGAGCAGCATCATGAGGCATCATGGTGTGAATGACAGGTTGTGGGTGTGAGATTCTACCTCAAACACATGGGTCTTGGTTTCAGGCAGCCGCAGGAGAAATGTCGAGCCGTGCAGTTTGGCTGGGATCATTGTTTTATCTAAAACGTTCATGTAGAGGCTTCTCACAGCGTCTTATCTGTGGTGAGACATCTTCTAAGGTTTGTCTTGTGCTCATCACAGTTCAAACATCTTTGGAGGACTAAACTTTTTATTCACTTTTAAGGCTTTATGCTCGCCTCCTGTTTGATCCTCAGTGCGCACTCCCAAGCTTTAGGAGGTAAGTTTACACTTCTTTTGGTCTTAAAATACTTTCTTCAAAGACACATTACAGCTCATTGGATGTTTTGCAAATGACTTCTGGTAAAAAGTGACACATCTCATCTTCTTTCTCACCGTTACGCGCCAGTAAGCTGCAGGTCCAGGAACATTTCTGCAGAGTTCAGCCACTGCGGGATTCACCCTGGTAATGGAAAGACACCTGAAAGTTCCCTTCTGCAGACAGATCAGAGACAGACTGGGGTTATTTTCCTTCCTCTTGCTGTTTTACAGGCGGAGTTCATGATGTAAACTGTTTTGGTGCATATAAATCGCATGGTAAAAACACCTGCACGTGGAAACCTGGAGATCACGCATCACAGAACAACTACACAGTCATCTTACAACAGCGGTGGGCAGCGCAAGTTTGCTTTAGTTTGTTTGTGTTTCTATGGCTCTGATTTGTATGTTTTTTGTGCTTATAGGAGCAAAAAACACTGCAAAATATACAATAACATCCCCGGGTTTTATGGCGACATCACGTTATATCAAGGTCACAACCTGACAGTGATGGTTTTTGAAAACCCCGAGTCAGCAAACTGCACAAAAGCTGTTTTCAGCGCGTCACCACAAAGCCTGTGTAAGTCCAGACAAGTCCACTGTTCCCACCATCATCCTGCAACACATCAGAGCACAGAGGTTTGATTCTCAACACGTTTCTCAGGGCGCTGCGGTCCTCCGAGAAACGTGTCCATCAGTCGCCGCTCTGGAGGGCTGCATGTAAACGCGAGCTGGAACAAAGAGGACGCAACGCTCATCCACAACTTCACAGTGAGATACAAAGAGCCTGACAGCCCCTCCTGGACTGAGGTTATTAACATTAAATGCTTGTTTAAATGAAATGGGGTGAAGCTGCAAAACTGCGTAAATGTGCAGCGTTGCGTAACATATGAGTGTGACGTAAAAGTTATGTATAATAGATAAAGATCATAAAAGTACTAAAAAAAGATACTTAATAACATTATTGTGTTTATAATGAAGCAGCATGAATTCTATTCTGTCATTCAGACTCTGCATTATGCATGCAACATTTAGATAGATAGATACTTTATTCATCCCTAAAGAGAAATTCAAGTTTCCATAAACAGCCTAAATCAAAGCACACAGAAATATACAGGAAATGACCTTCTGAGGTGCTGCCAGCTTGAAGTGGGGGGGGGGGAAATCAGAGCACACACAAGGGTAGTAAGAGGAGAAAAAAAGTGTAGTATTCCTGTTCTGCATCAGTGGAGTAACGCACATTAATCCACAGAGACACGACATCATACCCGGCACACCCCAGGCCAGGTTCCTTTATAATTATGCAATAAAAACTCATTGTGCATTCAGTGGCGTGCAACATTAATGACATGAACACAGAGGAATAAAGAACATGTGCATTTATGCATCGCTTTGCAGGCAAACGTGGAATCCCAGAGCAGAAACTCGTGTTGGGTGAAGAATCTGAACTCCTCGCTGGTCTACGTTGTGCAGACCCGATGCGTAACCACTGAGAGGTGCTCGCAGTGCCCCTGGAGCGAACCCTACACCGTCCCATCAGGTAACAGCTTGACCTTTGCTTTGCCAGAGAGGAAGCAAAACAGAACCGTTTATTTCACAGTGAAAACTGTCATCTTCCAGAGCTCACCATGCAGCCTGTTATCACCGAGTACAAAGACAGGGACAGTGTGAAGCTCACAGGACGCCGCCTGATTTCTGTCACCTGGAAGGTTGGTTTGGATTCTTTCTCCTCAGAATCATTTCCTCTAAACTTTACTGCAGCTGATGTATGATGAAGCGATCCCTGTTTGTTAGTATGCTGCCAAAGAGCTGCATGATGGCTACCGCGTGAGCGTTGGGAAAGTGTCAGGAGAGGCGCCGTGTGAAGAGATGAACGTCTCTGAGCCGAAGATCCGACTCGTTCTCTCCTCTTCAGCTTATCGGCTCAACATCAGCGCCTACAACAACGCGAGCATCTCGCCGGCTGCGAGCCGCACCATACCACAACGAGAAGCCCTTCCAGGCCTGTCCTCACATTTATCCCCATTTCAAGTTCCAGAAAAGCTGCAAAGCCTCAATTAAAAGCACATTGCTGGGATTTGCAACCTCATCCAGTCTGAGGATGATCAACATATCGGTTGATTCAGATGCAGTTTGTCCAGTTTAAATGTGTTTTAAACAACTTCCATGTGCTTAAAACTGGAGTTTTACTGGTCCCAGAGCTGAGATTTTGTTTTTATTTGGGGAATATCTTATAAGATTTGTATACATTTTCTGCACAGGTGTAGAAGATGGGAAGGTAAATGTGACAGTCCATAATAATTCATCGTTTACCCTCTACTGGGAAGACAACATGATCAAAGTCTACACCTGTTATTCAGTGGAGTGGAAGAAAGAGGGCCATGCAGGACTGTACAGGTCCTTTCATCAGAGCAGAAACAATCACAGGACTTTTACATCTTTACCAGGTGAGTCACCTGCAGAAATGTCCTGCACAGCACAACAAGTCATGTGGTGGAAAATGGCGTCCTGAAGCACTGATGGACTGGTGGCTGCAGACACACGGGATAATGTTTGTCTCTTCTGTAGTAAGAAGATGGGATGCAACACATCATCTGCATCTTCTGCAGACACAAAGTGCTCTCTAACAAACACAGAATGAGCTGAGAAGTCCCACCAAGTGTTAAAAACTGAAATGAAAGCTAAAAAGGCTTTAGATACATTATTTATTTCTTTTTAATTAATAATAATAACTATTATTATATTAGTAAAATAATTAATTAATTATAAAGAAACTATGCATAAACATGACTGAAGATATAATAGGTAAATAAATTATATATATATATATATATATATATATATCCACTTTTCAATTATTAAAACCATAAAAAGAGCCATTGAAATACATTTAAACAGGAGTTCTTCTATAAACAGTTTATAATAAATACAGTTTTCTAACCATCCCAGTGATTAGATGTGGCTTTAATTTGTATTACTTCCAAACCTACTGGTTTACACTGGTAAAGTCTATAAAAAGCAGCATCAATGTTGGATAAAGTGGAATATTACCGAACAAAATTATCCTTATTGTATTAAACATCTTTCTCTTGGTTTTCTTTTCACTAAATAAAAACACAATCTTGAAACGCCTCTTGCTCATCGTCACAGTTAAAACACGACTGTTTATTTCATGCAGCTGTAATGTTTGCTTACATCTGCCAGTTCACCTCGCTTTCACTTATTAATTCCTATTCATCATCTAATTCCAGTCAGCTTACTGGAGTCTCGTGCCAACCAGTGGCACCAGCATAGAATCGGGCCCTCCTTGTTAAAATCCTTTATTATCATGTTTATCATTATTATTACTAAAATAATAAATGTTTTTTGGATTGTCATACCTTAAATTGACTCCCTTAACCGTCATTACAGTGTAAAGGTCGTGACCTTTACTGGTTTTCATATCAGTCATTGTAAATCCTGGTTGTGTCCTCTGTTTTAAAGCAACACTACGTCATTTTCTGACTTTAAAACTGCGCTTCTGACTCATTTAATGGCGCACTGATATTTAATGCATACGTTCCTGAAGGCGTAGTTGTGCAACTTCCTGATGCTGTAAAACAAAACATCAGTGTTTTTATTTTTCTCGCTTAGGACATTACATGACGGTTCATGCTAGCTGCTGGAAACCCACAGTTATTTTAATAAACGTGTATTGTGTTTGATTCAGCGAAAATCAGAGAAATTACCAAAGGAAGGTAAGAAAAAGGAAGTGACAGAGCAAGAGGAAAGGCTAGAGCTACAATCAGACTGACTTTTTCTGACTGGAGAGCGCTCAGAGAAGAGACAGGCAGTAAGACGAAAGCTGAGATGACTTTCGTTTGGTACCCAAATGCTAAACTTCTGCTAAACAGCAGAAATGTTAGCGTACCTTGTTCAAACACATGAACCAGCACTAGGTTTTCCCACAGATTTGCATCAAACGTGCTAAAGCACATATTATATGCATGTAACATCATCACAGCTCAGCGTTCCCGTCATATTACAGCATGGTTTCTCCTCCTACCATGACCTCTGACTGGGTGGGTGCATAGCTTCGGTTACATGCATGTGATCCACAGCAATTCCTTTGCTTGATTTAACCTGGAGTTGCTTTTCAGAGGCTTTGGAGCCTTATCAGAAATACAGCATCACTCTGCACACGCGACCCAACAAAGACACCTGCAACATGAAGCACATCAACAACAGTGAGAGAACCTTCAGCAGCACACGCTTTTATTTCATTGAGGGATGTAAGTGAGAGGCTGCTTACCTTCACATCACACTCCAAATTAAGCAGCAAGTTGTTGATGTCATGTTTGTTTTATGTTTGCCAAAGCTCCTGTCGGTGCTCCCACAAACATCAGCAGGCAGAACGTGACGGCGAACTCGGTGGTGTTGCAGTGGTCGCCCATCCCGGAGGAAGACATCCGAGGTTTCCTACGGGGTTACATAATCTACTATACAGAGTATCACAACAGAGGAATGAGTACAGAGAGCAGTAAGCACAAACAACCTGAGATTAAATCATAGTTTTGTGTGTAAAATACATCCCAAAGTGTACAAATAACCTAGTTTTAGTAACCTCGCCCAATCCCAATGGTTCCTCTTTATCTGTCTCTCTCCCAAAACGTTATATTTCGTATATATATATATATATATATATGTATATATATTCATACTATTTAACCTGTAAACATCTTAATGCATTAGTTTGTACAAATTAGCTTAGCAGCAATCTGCATAGCTGATTATAGCCCCACTTTTTGCTAACAGCTAGAAGCTTTACACATATATCACATAAATATACATAAATATCTGCAGATTTAATGCCATTTGATGCCAACTGTTGCCAAGTCTGATATAAGTTCAAACCTGCAACATAAAGTTGCACTGATTTAGATTTGATGAAATAAAACTCAGGTCATTAAAGAGCTAAGATCGCAGCATGCTAATGTTAGCATGCTAACAAGTCCATTATTGTCTCTGTAAACCGATATCTGCATTTCATTCTGTGAGATCTGTTAAAAAGAGACCACAGTGATAACATTGCATTCAGGCAAACAACAGAAATGGGGCCAAAAAGTTGAGAAATCATCTGCTTCATCAATCATCAAGTTTCACAACCGCTAAGCTCTTTGTCAGCTCTTTAAATTGTCATAGAAAGTTTTGCTTGTGTATCGTTATCTGAAGCCACATCTGCAGTTTTGTGAGTATGTGAGAAGATAAAAAGGCCTGAGAGGTTATGCAAATCCCTGCAGAGCTTTAGGGAGAGCTTCTGTATGGAAATCCTGCACTAAAAAGCAAAGTTGTGGGTTCATAAGACTCAGAGCAGTGTTAGGAGCTGTGAACCTGTCAGGGTCAAACTTTTGCCTGAAAAAATTAATCACATGCTGCGTTTGTGATCTGCAGTAAAGCGGCATTGTCTTTTTCAGATATCACCATAGATCCACAGTTCAACAGCTACAAATTGGGAGATCTCAAAAGCGGAACAGCATACCAGGTCCAGATATCCGGTTTCACCTCTGCAGGTGTAGGACTGAGAAGTACTGCAAGTTTCTTTAAAACGGACTACGAAGGTTGTTGGACAGCTCAGCTACTTTTCAGCCATGTAAAAAAACAAAAGAATGATCAGAGCTTAAATTGCTTCTCCTTTTCAGGACATTTGAACTTCAGCAGTGTCATCACAGTCTTGGCGGTAGTGGCCACTGTGATGATATTAGGATCGCCAATAATAAAGAGGTAAAGTAAACAGAAATCATAAGCTGTGCAAATTTCTTTTCACCAGTTTTGTAAGGCCTGTCTGCTGTACACGTTCTGCCCAGAGCAAAAGTCGTCCTGTGGCCGAGCATCCCCAACCCCAGAAGCAGCAATGCCGTGCAGAAACTAGACTGGCTCAGCCAACAGGTGAGTTTTTGTTTTTTAAATCAGCAGTTTGGCTTTACAAACTTTCCTAAAGTCACAAATTTGCAGATTTCTTTGTACAAGTTGAGCAAATCAAGCTGTGCGGATCATTTCAGTAGCTGGAGGGATTCTCCTGGTCTACAGAATCCATGATGGGATTAGGCCTGAGATTGTGTATTTCATTGCAAAAAATGGACCTTTTTCTATAAACTGTGTTTTGGTTTTATTGCTACACCTCTGTTTATCTATTTTTTACATATTGTTTTTAATATTCATAGAAAATCTCCAAGAATGTGATTAGCAGTATCTATGGCTAAATTCCCCCATAGCATGATGCTGCCACCCCCGTGCTTATAGGGATGATAATCTCAGGCGAAATGGAGTTTTCCCTCATGGTAAAAACATAAAACATGCTAAATGTATTTATTATGTTTTATTTAGGAACTTCTTGGAGCAATCGCTACTCTGACCGTGGAGGAATGGGACACAAAAAGTCTTCAGATACTGGAGAAGGAAGCTGGGATCCCTGGTGTGACCCTTCCATCTCTGCTGCCACTTCTCAATACCTTAGAGGACACGCCCGATCCAGCAGACAGGACTTGTAACTGGATCCAAGTGGATTCAGACTGCACAACTGGAGACATTGCAACTGATGATGCAATAGGTGTTTTCTTGGACACGCAAAGGACGGACTTCCAGACATGTCCTTTGGTTTTTACAAGCGGCTACACCACCATGGAAATGTTCCAGCAGCTGACGCCACACAGCCTGACAGCCGCTGAGCAAAGCGAGGCAGAGGACGTAGCCGTTGCCAAGTCCGGAATAAGATACGTGCGACAGTTTAGCACCAGTCCAACCTCAGACAGTGAAGACATGTCCACGATTTTATGAAGTGCTGGACAGCAGAATCACTACAGGAGGGACACTTTAAGCATCTCTACTGCGGATGGGACATTGCTTCAGCAGCTTGGATGGACGCTGTAAATGCTGATGATACTTTTAAGCTACGTTTAAGAGAAATGTGTGATTTAGAATAAAAATCTTTTATTCTGAAAGTGCTTTAAAGAGTCAGGTCGACGTCATACTCATTCATTTAGCAGCGAGAGGTAAGGGTGCACCCTGAACAGGTTCCCTCACATGATATCCTGCTTTATAAGTTTATCTTGTTTTCTTTTTTATTGTGGAAAACCTGAAGCTCAAGAGTAAAATATAGATTTTTAGTGTATCATTTGGTTTGGGTGGCGAGGTCACTGTGCACTTCTCTCTATGTTAGTGTGGCTTCCTCATAAAGTCATGCCTGTTTGCTCTGATTGGTTATTAAAATTGTCCTTAGGTTGTTTGTCTCTCTGTGTTGGCTTTGTGATGGACTGAAGACCTGTTCAGGGTGTACCTGCTGCTTTTTTTCTAACCTCAGCTGCAGGGGAAGAGAGCTTCACACCACATTAGAGCTTCTTGAACAAATACCGTCTGATAAAGGAAGATTAATACATCTTCCACATTAGACACAGGAAAAGATGCAGAATACTGAACACTTCTAAGGTCTAAAGGTTTCTAATGAAATAAGGAAATCCTTCTTCTAAACTAGATGGTGTAGCTTATTCCACAGTGTCTCATCAGGTTAAATGTTAGTAATAATTAGTAAAACTCTGATTTCAATGAGACAAATGAAACCATGTAACCCTGGAAACTTAGCTAGTGATGAATAACATGAGCAGCGTTCATCCTACATCTTTTTAGAGGCAGAAATAAACAGAGGAGAAAACAAAAAAGAGGTTAAAGGGGACTTATCATGCAAAATCCACTTTTGAACCCTTAAATACACATTTTTGTGCACTTTTAGGTGTTTAGAGATGCAGAAAATCTAGATGTGTTCCCTCGTCACTGTTAAGACGCACCTCAGAACAGTGTATGGAGAACATGCAGTCACGTGTTTCCGGTTGTTTAGGATGCCAGTTAGGTGTGCATGGGTCCAGTAATGAACACTGAGTCTTTAGCATATACACACAGGATAAAGCATGGATTAATCTAAACACACTCACACAGCAAGTATGTGTGGATGGTAGCAACAGAAAGCTCTATGTCATTATGTCTCGGGTAAGTTT
>JBAMIG010000020.1:3668218-3679510 GCA_037177335.1 Kiunga ballochi
CTTGTGTAAGTGAGCGTGGTAGAAGCGGCATAATGTCCTTCCATGTGAAGTAATTAATAGACTTTATAGAAGCAACCGCACCTCCACGTTGTCCGTTAATGTCTCAATAATCTGTAAAATGACGGGTCGTTCTTTTTGCCCTGTTAAGCTGCTACACCCGAATGCGGAGCATGAAATCACCATTTAGACCAAGAAGAATACTCCACACACTACAATCTGTCCTATTTTACCTGCTCTGATACTGGACTACCTATACCCCCACAATAGCAGAAAAACAGTCATGTGACTAAGTGACGTCAGCTGCACGTCCTCCATAAGGTGTGTGTGGAGCAAGAATAAGCAGGAAGTCAGACCAAAGCATTGTGCTTCTACTTTATACACACAATAAATTAATTATTTACATGTTAAAAGGATTTTAAAAAGCTCATAAATCTACTTTAAAACTTCATTATAAAACTGTTTCTGTCTTTTCTTCTCTTATGGAGATGCAGCTGCACTGGGAACCCCCCATGAGCTTCATTTTTGCTCTCCACACACCTACTGGAAGGCTACGGCCATCTTTTATACACTATGGTTAAACCCTCTGCAGATGTTCACATTTTTATTTCCAAATCACTACAACAGCAACGTTAAACCCAGTATGAGCTCATTTTCCCATTGGAGTCCCAGTATGATAGAGAATGATGCTGGCAGGAACATGGATTAAACGTGGATTTTATTTAAAAGGGTCAAACTGAAATAAAACAGTAAACAGCTGAAAGGAAAATCTCTTTATTCAGGTTTTTCAGGAACACGTCAGATGTTTTGTTAGATTTAAACAGAAGAGTTAAAGCATTCAAAACGCTGATACCGAACCGTCAAATCGAGTCCCTGAACGCAGCACCGAGCCCCCTGAATGAACACGTTTCTAGAGTTTACCTCATGATGGATACAAATATAAAAATACAAGTCTTCACACACATTTAGTCTGAAATGTCTGAACACCACAACTTCAGAACTGTTAAAAAAAGGGAAATAAAGTAAACACAACCCCTTTAGCAAGAAAAACATGTTTATAAAAGCCAGTCAAGTGGAATTTGGCAAAAACAACCTTTTAAAATATCTATGAGCCACAGAGAGAGAAAAAAACATAAGCGGGTGATGATTTACACACGTTTGGACATGATTACACTCATAACTACAGCATCAAACATGAAAAATTACAGAAAAAAAAAACATCCCAATAACGTTTCATCTATTCAGCTAGCAGAGACCGCTTACAATACTTTAATATTAAACATTTCATTAGATTTTATCTGCTCAACATCCATAACAAGTCTTTATTTATTATTAGAGTACTCTGTACAATCGTAGTCTAGGCACTTTATGACCCTCCTGTGCTTCCGAGTCGACCCGTTTCCCGCTCAGCTCGTCTTCAATACGACATTCTGCTAAAAACAGCAAGTAGCTTTTTCCCCCATCATGTACAACAATAGCAGCACAGTGGAAACATGGGACGCTGCTGCTACTATATAAAGCATTTTTATGTACACATAGACAAACAGGCAATAAAGCAATGCTTTCATGTTGACCAAATAAGCGTTTTTAGGAGTTTACAGTGCTGTGAGCTAAAGATGAGGCCAAACCGGGTGGAATTGGAAGCTAAATGTATGGTAAAAACATTTTAGCGAAGCCTGGAGGAACGTGTTTCCTTCCTGTTTACACACCAATCACAGTAAAGCTGCTTCCCTCTGAGTCACAACCTTTTAGTTTCACCCACTGAGCTACAAACACCGAGCCACATGTTTGGCACATCATTCATAAACTCAGATGCGTTTCCCGCTTTAGTTCAGCTTTGGGATTTTAAACAAGTTTTGTGATCGATGTGAAGGTTTATGAGGTTTAAGTTAAGTAGAAAGTGTGTTTTTACTCCTCTAACTGCAGATTTCACTGAGACAAAGCTGAGCTGCAGAAATGTTGCCTGAGGAGGAGAGCTGAGCCGAGCTTCCTTCTTCCCTTTATTTTCCTACAGACACAAGTGAAAGCCATTTTTACTCTCACACACCACAATGTTGGAAAATGTTGGTGTTACCTCTAGAGCCCGGGATGAGTGTCTGAAGCTCTGCAGCAGGCTCAGGCTTGCAGCATCAGCAGTCAATATGAGCTCAAGTTCTTTCTAGAAGGACTACACGAACCTGGAAGCGAACACGGCTGCAGATGGAAGATCTTCATGGTTTTTTTTCCCTCCTGGTGTCGAATAAATGAGTCTGTTTTGTACATTATCGTTGCAGCACCGTAGTCCAGCGGGGAAATGGTGGCAGAATCCTTGTGTTTTTAAGACAAACACGGGGATGATGAAGATAACGAGACCAAAGAAGTGGTTCTTTAGTGTTAATGCAAACATACGCACAGGATGAGGGCTGGAGATTCGCTGGATCGTTTCCACGTTGCTCTAATAGTCATTTGGTGCCGTGTGCACCCAGAGACACGTCCTCCTCACTCAGAGTCTTGTAGCTGCCGTTGTGTTGGTCAAACGGCGAGGACGCCATGTCCTCGCTCGGTGTGCCCGAGTCTTCTCTGTCGCTTCTGTACTCCTGCTTCTCCTTTCTGGGATGATTCGCTTCCAGCTGTAAAACAATAAAAAGGACATTTTTAACATTTCTGAGCTCGTTTTGTCTCCGTTCATTCAGAGAAAAAACGGTCGGCCTCAGTGGTTCACCTGCAGAACGATACATACCAGACGTGGTTAAAAGACAGGTGACGTTGTGGTTACACTTCTCTTTACATTAGTCATGTTTACATAAGCAAAATGTTTCAATCAGACATGTACGGTTCTGATCATGACATGCATTTCCACGTTCCATCATAAGGAGTGGGATTAACTTTCATCCCACACTGCGTCTAATTCAGGTTTCACAAAACGGTTTAAAAATTATCTCATTTTCCAGAAATGACTGAAACGCTGAGGAAATACACAGAGACAGAAAAGCTCTGAGACATCAGGAAGACGTGAATATAGATGAGACGCGTTGCTCTAAATATACAAGTTCAGAACGTGTTGATATGAATTAAACCAGACTGGAAAGACTGACGGTAGATTCAGCTTGTTCAGCGGCGTCTGCAGGTCCAAACTTCCCCATCAGGCCCAAAGCGAGGCTCTAGAGTACGCATTTGTGTCTAATATTTCACAGGTAAAGTCTCCTCTAAGCTCCCTCTGGGTCAGTCCTTACAGCAGCTCATCACTTCCTGTGCGGCTCGTTTGAATATTAAAAACACACTGGATCTTTGTTGTTGTTTAAAGCTAAAATGTGTTGCTGCAGTGGAAAAACTTCCCATCGCTGCATGTCAGGCGAGAAAACATGTTTTATTTGCGTACATTTCCATCTTCATCACACTTTAGGCTGCAAACTTTCATCCACAAACGTGAGAAAAGAGGTTCATGCTCGGGTGTTTCTATGACGGATTTATGTAGCAGACTTTTTGCACCATGACAGCACTTTTTGGGGACATCTTGTTCTGCTGTGATCGCAATCAAGACAAAGATGGAGTGTGATAAGATGAAGTGTGCTACCTTGGTTCTCAGAGCTATCGGCTCGATCAGCTTTTTGGTGGATATCTACGGTAAATGTTGAGAAGTAGGCCAATCACAGAGTCTCAGGGTCAGGTTTATGACAGGAACAGGGTTACCTGGGGTCTGACACGGTTTATTAATATGATACAAAGCGGGCCGGTGATTCTAATCTCCATCTTAGCCTGTTCTGCTTTTAATGAGAACAAGAAAACCTAAGTAAGTTTCATTTGACAGGATTTTTACATCAAAGTCATCACAGCAGGAAGTTTAACCCATGCTATTTATTTATTTCTGTGTCAGAAACTTTGCTTACCACAAAGTGATTTTATTCAGAACTACGCATTTCTTTCTACTTCTTGCAGCAATTTTGGTCTCATCACACCATCTCCAGTATGATCTTCTTATCGGCTGTCACAGTCAGATTACAGACCCAGTAAAACTGCTTAAAAACAGCAAGGAAAGGTCCGCCGGTGGCTACAGGACTCAGTCTGTATGATGCAGCAAACAGAACCTGATCTGATACGCTCCGGATGCAAACAAACAAACAAATCTATTTGTATTTGTGCATGTATAAATAAATAAAGGTTTATAAATCAGTCTTGTATTGTTTGAGTAGACTCGTAAAAAGCCTGAACACAGGTTGCTACTTAGTCCCTCGTTTACGATTCTCCGTCACATGAGAAAACTCTGCCACCTGCTGCAAAACGTCTTGTCACGTATAACAGGTGATTTATTTGAAGCATCCATAATGGTGCAGGTGGAGACGCACTGCAAGATGAGCCGTTATTCACCAACACTTTGCTCTCTGATATAAGCCAGACCACCTAAGATCACACCTGTCCTGCAGGTACTTAAAGATATTTGGGTTTTCCTGTTTCTTTGGACCTTTTCAATCATTTCAACCGTTTCCGTTCTTCTTCTCTGGATTCGTGTGCCCGATCTCTGTTACCTTTGTTGTTTTAAACTTGCTCTTCATCCTGTCCTCCTCTTTGCGGCTCCTCTTCCTGGATGTGGAGCGTTCCTTCCTGTCCCTGCTGCGCTCCCTCCTCTTCTCCCTCTTACCTCTAAAGCAGGCAGGAAGCACATATAAACACAAAGACAGCAGGATATTGACAGAACGGACCAAACTCAGACAGAGAATCACCGTTTTGGTGATGGAGATCTGGCTTTCCTTCGAGGACTCCTGGATCGATCTTTACTCCTCCTTTTGTGGCCCCTGTTGGGAAATTATATTGTAATAATTACCTCTTTAGCGTGTTAAAGAATAATAATATAATTGTTTAGAAAAGCCTACAAACCTGGAGCGACTCTGAGCAAGTCTCCTGTCTCTGGAGCGAGAGCGCCTCCTGTGACCGCCTCTGGAACTGTGCGAGTTGCTCGCCGGCCACGATCTCTGCGATAGTCTGCCCCAAAACATGAATAATATCCATCAGCGATGGGCAACATACCATCCTGCTTTCAAAGCAAACGTTAAAAGTATGAGCTCAGCACCTGTGTTTGGATCGAGACCTTTTCCTGTGTGATCTCGGGTGCGAATGCGAGCGGGACCGGCGTGACCTCCGAGATCGACTCACGGAGCGCTTCTTAACTTCTGTCAAAACACCAGGAGTGTTTGCAGCTTTAGCTAAAACAAATATGCAGCAAATAAAACATCCTACCTGGTTCTATGGCAGCAGCGATGGTGGACTGGGCTTCCCTCACCCTCTTCATCACGCTTTCTAGCTCCTTGGCAGCGGCCTGCGGCGTCATCTCGGGAGGTTTAACGATGGCGTTGTTGGAATGATTAACCCTGGAAGATGTTTTGATCCCACTAATCACCACACTGAACCACTAACCCAGAAGTAATCCAACTTATTTGCTGATTTATACAAATCCTGAGTGTGAACGGAACAGCAGGAGGATCTGAGGACGTACTTCAGGGGTCTGTCCCCGAACATGACTCCATTGAAGGTCAGAGCTCTGGCCACAGAATCCTGCTCCACAAACTCGACGAAGGCGAACCGTGTCGGCTGGGTCTCGTCTCCGGCCATTCGCACAAACTTCACCTCTCCCACCTGCTTGAAGAACTCCAGCAGCTGCTCTGCAGTGGTGGTCTGAGGGAATCAGAGGAGAGGATGTCTGCAGATGCAGTGTTTGACTGAAAGTTATTTTAAAAACACAGATTTAAATGGTTATCCACCTCTAATCTGCTGTGTCTCTCCTTGCATGGAATAAATGATAAATGCACATGTTTGTAGGAATGCTAAGAATTAGCAGGCCGATCTCATTATCTGAAAGTTATTTATTCTAACGGCTCATGAATGATGGCTGCTGCAGAAAGCACGCGCTCGGTAAAATCCTTTTGTTCATCGTGTTACAAAGCTGTATGTAAAACTCCTGCTATAAAAGTTCTGCATCAGAACATAAAGCTGCTCCGTTAAAACCACAGAGCAGTTATCCTGTAACACAAAGTCCCTTGTTAATGAAAATCCTCCAAGCTAATATTGTATATTATAAATATTTCACCATTATAAAACAGAATTAAGTGGACAGATTTACTAATCCTTTACTGAACGTTTTATCTGCTCTATAAATGCTGGTTTTACCTAACGGGTATAAAACAGGACCGGATCAGATCCACTGTGTGATCAGCAAACCCTGAGGACAGCAGGATCCTGCAGGACTCCTCACGTGCACAGTGTTTAAAAGGTTTCCCCCGTTTTGCAGGTTTTATTACCCTTACTGTTGTACACGGGAAACAAGGATAATCTTTATTTCAAACTGAGAATAGTCCCTGTGGTTTGCAGCTATGGCCTCATCCTTTCTCCTTGTGTACAAACAGCTCAAATATCTCCTGTTTTTTTTAAAACACTGACTTTATCTCATCTTTTTGGATCCGTTTGGCTTGTACAGTCACTTTTAACTGTGCACTTACAACTGGTTTAGATGCTTTTATTGCCCCAAAAGCACAAATGAAGATGTTTGAATTGAATTGTGGTTTGTAGTAAGATGCAGGAAGAAAAGTAATGTGAAATATTAGACAGGATAAGTCTTTCAGGGAAGTCGTATCTCTAAGGAATTACTGGATAATACGGATAAAACAGTAAAAAATAAAATACAGCCTGTTCACCAGGCCAGTACCCATCACAAACTGGTGGAAAAGACAGCTAACCAAACTAGCAAACAGACTTTGTTCACATATATTTGCGACCTACCTGCGAGTTCAAGTTGCCGACATAAACCGTCCTCCTGATCTCATCGATTTTTGACGGATCAACATTTCCAACCAGGGGAGGCTGCGAGAGCGCAGATGATGTTGGGCTGAGACCAGCAGAAATCCGATTCACCAATGGGAGGTTCAGCTGCAGGTGTAAAACCCACAAGATGCTTTAAATTAACTTGCATAACACAGATGCATGAAATAAAATAAAGCAGCACACTGGCTCACATTCTGAAGAGGAGCCGGGGAAGGAATGGGCAGCAATCCTCCACCAGAGATCAGGCTGGGGACCGGTGTGGCAGGTGCCAACAATGACAACGCCTTGGCCTCCTCTGGGATTTTCCCTGCAGGACAAAGCGGACATCAGCGAAGGCAAGAGAGGAACTTTTCTGTCTGTCTGTACAACTATCCCACTGTATTCTAGAGAGAAAGAGAGCATACACTTCCCCAAACAGCCTAAAAGTCTTCTACTATCTACTCATGGCATACTGGAGACGGAACAGCCTTACTTTGCTTTTATAATTATTATTGTCACTGAAATGTGTTCTACCAATATGAAGTGCAAAAAAGAAAAAGAATCCTACGTAATTCTCACAAAACAAAAAGATCCTGTTGCTCTTTTTTCATATTTTTATAAAGAAAAAGAAAAGCAAAGAAAAATGCAGAGAATAAAGTCAACACTTTGATGTATGGGTCACCTGTACTGGAAACATATTGGTCATGAACCATACGATATCAAGCATGGGCGCTTTTCCGTGGAGCGATCGTTTCGCAGTGTTGGAAAGGTGTGCAACACAAGACAACCCCAATGGCTGCATCACTAATAGCACACAGGACATCAGATACAGAAAAGAACAACAATTTTAAGAACTGTAAGAAATGTTAGCCAAAAATTAGCTATTAAAGAAAAAAAAACAAACCAATTAGGTTTTTCTTTTGCTCATTCCACTATTAAAAAGTTATCATCTCCTTCCATGCATGGGAAGAACGCACAACGGGTACAGATTTGAGTACAGGTGGTGCGATTTAGCTTAGGTTTCCACTGGTTTTACAAGAAAAGGCTTCCTTTTTATATAAAACAAATCCATCTTATAATATAAGTACTATCAATGCAAAGCATGTTACGGTAAGCTTCACTGATCAGTTCTGTTACTACGCATAACATCAGGGAAAAGTATTCTAAATCAGAGTACAGATTTGCTTTTTTTTTTTACAGTTTATGCTTCATTAACTGAGGCTCACTTTTCCACAAAGCCTAGCCCTTCGCATCAACAGGTGTAGGAGACAAGAGAACAAAAGTGTTAGTGATCCTCCTAGCATCTCCACCGGTATGCCGTAGCAACCTGGACAGAATTCAATCACACACAAGCTGCAGCTGTAGTAGAAAGAGAGAGGGGGGTAGGGGTTGGACAATAATCAAAATAACAAAACATAAATAAAAAATATTTACACAACGCTAGAGATAAGAAAAACTGTAATTTCTAGGAAGAGACAGTAGAGAGTGGACAACATGGAATAGTATGAAATAAAATAATGAAAATTAAATAAATAATAATAATAAAAAAAACAAAAGAGACAAGGTGTCCATCTTGGAAGGTTCAGCGGTCTATTCTCCGGCTCACATTCCCCCTTGAAGGCTGCGTTGGCCCGATCGGGGATAGTGTCTTGGAAAACAATGCCTGACTCAGGCTAGTGTAGTGTAACAGCCGGGCCACTGATCATCTGATATGCACACATAATCACACAGAAAAAACATACAAAACCAAATTAATAAACTCAGTAGCCATCCAGCACCAAGTCACGTGGACAAAAGCATCAAGTCAGAGGTGATATCATTGTGACTGTACACAACAGTGGCACCAAAAACAAGAAGGGGAGTTTAATGACAAAAAAGATGAAAAGGAGAAAGGATTAACTGTATTACAGTGGATTTTTTTTTCTCCCTAACAAGTCGTATTATTTAGTTTGTACAAGCTTTTTTTTCTTAAAATGAAACGACTTTCAGCTAATTTATCTGTCAGAAACACCTCGTGACACCAAGCAAACCTTTGAAAAATTAGTTTGAGAAGCAAATCATCACCTGTTACAAATGTGAATAAAATGTCTGAAATCCGAACTAACCAGCTGCACAATTTACTAAATTTCCATGTGAATAAAAGCCCCCACAATTCAGTGAAAAGCACCCAAAGCAAAAACGTTCAAGGGAAGACAGCCACATTATCATTGTGCATATTATGGATTTAAAAGAAACTGGTTGCACTCACCTTCCGCACATGGAACTACAATAAGAGCTCTGTCAATAAAAACAGTATTGGTGAGATGTTGCGCCACACCAACACTGGAAGGCTCTCGGTACTTTATGTAACACACTTTGGACGAGAAAGACAGAGAGGCGTTGCTGTGAAAGGAAAACAATAACATAAAAATAGGGTTTCTTCTGTGTTAGATCGCTGACTTCACACCGTGCGGACTGCGAACAGGCCGCAGGTCCGCGGTGTTGCCTAGCTAGCCATGCCCCTGGAGGGTGGCGCTTACTCGGGCGGGTAGAGGCGGAGCTCCTCGATGTCTCCCAGGAAACCGAACAGAGTGCGCATCTGTTCGCTGCTTACGGCTGAGGATAGGTTGGTGACCTGGACAACGGCGGTCCCTGGTATACCGCTCATCATTCAAACTTATAATTGCGTTGACTCTATGCGAAATATTTTTTACATTTAATTATTTCTCAGTTAGCTTTCCTTGTGCAGCGCTAGTAAGAGGGCGGAGCGGGAGGTTTTCCTCTTCTTCACACGTCAGAACAGAGACCAACAATCAGCTTTTGTGTCGCACTCTCGCCCCCTAGCGGCGAACATGTTACATTACTGCCTCGGTCCTCAAGCAAGGTCAGGGGAAAGAAACTGGATGCAGTTTTTCTAAGCCTTATATTTCTCCAACTTTTTTATAAATGCTACTTTAAATGAGTTTTTTTTTTTTTTTATCTTTACGTCTTTACTGTAGGGCTGTGCAACTCCAAACAAGTTACACTCCAAATTGTTTAATTTATCTGGAGCATACTGCTCACATTTCTAACAAAAACAGATTTGTTTGACCACAATGTGCATATCCAGATAACAATATAGGTCTTTGGGGGTCCTTCTACATTTATGAATGCAACACTGTATCGTCATGCACGGTGTAATTCTTCCTCATGCAGTTTAATCCATTAATGAATAGTTTTGTTGCAGCCTTGCCCCTTTACTCACTGAAAGTTCTCTAATTCCTGAAATTGTTTATTATTTTGGATTCTAGAAGATGCATGCAAATTCCTCATTTTATTGACAAATCTGTTTTTAATTAATTTGTTCACAAACTGGATACCCTCAAGAAAAAAAAAATCCTGTTGTTATTTTCTGGACTATACTTTACCAAATTAAATACTGTATATCCACAAGCTTTTTGCAACTTTTTCTTTATAGAAAATATGGTAATAAAGCATAAAATAACAGTGTTAAAGCTGGTACAGGTTTCAGCATTAGCTGAAGTATGGTAAGCTCTGTAACCATGTTTACACATTTAATCTAATTTAGACCAAATAAATCCCAGTTTTAGCATAATTCTTCCAGAGGGAATAAAAACATAAAAAAAATAACAGTTAAAACAGCATTAGTTTATTTTCCACAGGTTACTTTTGAAACATGTAATTATGTACAAAATCTGGAATGTTGGATAAATGCATATCGATCATGATCCCACTGTGACCGTTTCCAAGGAAACACAGTAGAAATACTAGCTATACATTAAAACGGGTGCTTCTGCATTGCAATTTATTGCTGGTTTTTACAATCGCAAGTCACTAATGCCTTAAAGTCTTTTCTCCAATGTTTTTAGAGTATTTACAATTTGATTAATATAGCCTAAAATCCACATGAGTCTGCTAAATAAATACAGAGTGGGAGCGCAAGAAACAAACCAACACAGACGAAGAAAAGTTCAAACATTATCTCCCTGGATTGTCTAAGAATTTTTTGTCATGAATAGAAAAGTGACCCCAAGCCCAGAAATTCACCCCAATGTCTTACAAAGTAAAAGTAAAGACAACTCATTAAAAAAAATCTAATATAATCAATGATATCAGTGTAAAATACAACATTGTGTGAAAGGTTTTGTTATTTTTCCTGTAAATAAAAATGCACCAAACAGCAAATTCAAAGAAATAAAATGTCATTAATCTCCACAGTGTTTCTGATTTGGTTTGCCAGACAAAGAGCTGGAAAAGAGAAAAGTACCAGACAAATGGAGATAAAACAGCACACACACACGCACAGCGCTGGAATTTACGGGGCCACGAATTGGCACGAATTTCATCATCTTCGCTACTTTTGGAAAATCGTCCCGTTGCTGCATCAGCGAGTAAACATGAACAGAGTGACAAACTAAAAACCCAAAATCACTGTTGTGGATTCATTTCCTCCCCAAAGTGTGTAAGCTGCTAACCTCACACACATGAACAGATCCTGAACTACACAACGGTAAAAAGTCTCAAAGTGGCAAAGATGATGAAATTCGT
>JBAMIG010000020.1:3701614-3726123 GCA_037177335.1 Kiunga ballochi
GAAACACTGAGTTGGTTTGTGGTGACAGCCACAGTCATGTCATCACTTATTTTAAACCCTGGAGGTTGGCAAATTAGCTTTCAACTTGAGTGAGTTTAGTTTATCATAACATCTATTATTCACAGCTATGCAGACGATACACAACTTTATATGTCTCTGTTACCATAAAACTGCAGTGCAATGGATGGAGCGTGTTGTCAGTGTGGAGCAAATAACTAAATGAGAGAATTTTCTACATTTAAAATTAAAAAAATGTAATTATTCTTCTTTGTAGCAAAGAGAAAAGGGTCACTGTTTGTAAACATCCTCAAGTTAAAAAATGCTGATTGTAACTAATAAACTTCCAGCATCCTCTCTAACAAACTGAACATCTGTAGTGGTATTTATACTGACTTTAGCTGCAAGAGCTTCAACCAGGACTAAGATCTGAACACATCCCACCAGTTCTAAAATCTTTACACTGGCTTCCAGTCAGTCACAGCACAAATTTTAAAATTCTTATCATAAAAAAATGCATATACACCAAATAAACCCTGATTGCATCTGTGACATGCTGGAGAATATAAAGCTGGCAAAGCTCTCTACTCCAGACTAAACACAAAGCAGCATTTCCAGTTAAGATTAAATTTCACTAAATGCAAGTTTAAAAAAATCCAGGTTTAAAATGTTTTTCATGCATTTATCCATGAGATCACACTGCGTCTTTAACCGATCTAAACGTTTGAAGGCCTTTATACTATATTAATTATTGCCATTCAAATGTTTTACTTGGATTGTCAGGATAGTTACCATCAGGATCATATTATTTACTAAAGTAATTATATGATTTATTGATTTTGTTATTTATGTTGTAGTTGTGTTTTCTGCTCACTAGGTCTTTAAAGCGGTTAAAACATAGCCAATGGCCACACAGCTTTGTTTTTTCTGATAAATTTGCACCGATAAGGAGACAGGAGATCAAACTGACCTGCCAAAGCTGGCGGGTAAAAACTCCAGGAAGGCATCGTTCAGGTAGAGCTGCGTCAGACTCAGAAGCTGCGTGAAGCCTTCTGGGAGCCTGAAAACACCGAGGGAGAGACCGAGAGCAACATACCTCACACAAAGCTCCGTAAAAATGAATATTAGTGAAGGCTCAGAGATGATATACTGGGAAGAACAAGCAAACTTACTTAGATATAGGATTCACACTTGCTTCTATAATAGCTAGGACTTTGCAATTCTTAATGTTTTCTGGAAACTCCTGGATACCTGCAGAGAAATAGCCCAGCAAAAACTCCCATTAATACGTCTGAAATACAACAACTCCGTAACATAAACACTTTAGCATCTACTGGCACAGGAGAGGAAGTTAGACAGATCAAAGTTGGTGCCTAATGGTACGTTAAGAGCAACTCTGCACCTTTCATCTCAGTGGAGAGCTCACTATGACATCATAAAAAAGAAGAAAGGAAAAGAAAGAAAAACAGAGATAGTCTGGGAGTTCTCACCAAACATACAAAGTTTAAAGAAAAGGGACACGAGCAAGTCACAATGTTTATTTCTTTTTGTGGGGTTTTGTGTGCGTTTCTATGACACTTAGCTTAAAGTGCTTTGTGTAGGAGGATGCAAACTTTCATCCTTGTTGCCTTTACACTCCGTAATGCCAGACACAGCATTTAATTTGAAACTGAAGTTAAAGCTGAAATACATCCGTGTTTCTACCTCTGCTTGGTTAGAAGTATTGCTCACCATCAGTAAAGACTTCACATAGGTGGACTTGTTTATCCATGCCAGACTATCTGCCTCCACATCCCAAATCCCAACAAGTCATCCCAGTTTGGGAGAGCCGACTGAAGCCCAGCGGAGGAGTTGCTTTGCTTTATCCCTGCTAACTGCACTGCATTGTGGAGATGGCGTCTAGCATATGGCAGGTCTGGGCTTGTGCAGACGTCAGAGGTTTTGAGCAATGCCTTAATGTGATTAAACCAAACATGCTTTGGGCATTTTACTTTTTAATTTGATTCAATCTAAATACGCAATCAGATGCAAGTACTTGTATCCCCCAACAAGGAAGAAAACTGGGACTATTTTACTTTGGAACTTCAGAGAACACCAAACTGCACACAGTCTGGTCCGTTTTTAGGTTTGTACACCATTTAAATTTCAGATTTCTGGGATATTTTGCAGAAGGAGTAAAAGGGAAATCCCCAAAATAAGAAGTTATTCTTCTTACTGTTTTTGCTGACATCAAGCTCCCTGAGGTTGACGAGGTTTGCGATGGCTGCTGGCAGCACTGTGAGGTCATTATCTGGCATGCTCAGTCGGTTGAGTAACTGGCAGTTAAACAGTTGCTGTTAGAAGAAAAAAGTACATTAAGTTCATTCACAGTCATTTATAGTTTACTTATCACATACAGTGAACTATTTGATGTTCAAAGGTCTTGTTTGCTGAAAAAAAGCTCAATAGACTAAAGGACGGGGACAAACTCAGTTTTTAGTGTGACAGCAATGTAACCATCAAGCTATTCGGCTCAGGGTTACACTTTCATTATTGTAGTTGCTCTTAAGAGCAAATAGGTGCCATACTGTCCCTACAGATCATGTTGAATTATCACATGATACATTAGAAACTAACAGAAACTGATAATACTCAGGTTCCTCAAAGTCAAATATTTCTGCAGACTGGTTTCCACTTTCTTCTCTTTTCAGATGCATTTATTCTATTCATGTTATTTTGAGGGAGTTTCCACTGTGACTGCCTCGATCCTTTATTGCTTATAAGTGTTGTTCACATACACTCTCAGATATCTGATGGGGGATCTGAAACCCTTTAGGATCCTTTTTTAAAACACAGACAAGTCTGTTTTAGTACTCATTTAGGGTATTCCACTAAAGGTGTTTGCAATAAAAGGTTTGATCTATATATCTGTACGGGCGCCTTACTTTAGGCAGTTCCTCAATCTGGTTGGCATCGAGGCAGAGCTCCTGCAGCGTCTTCTCAAAGCTGAAGATCTCCTTGGGAACGGTTTCCAGGCTGCAGTGGGAGTAGTCCAGTGATGTTACCGTCTCCTCCTCGCCCCGCAAGCAGCGGCAGGGCACCAGGCGAACAAAAAAGCCCCGCTTGGACATCCTCAGGCACTTCAGAGGGGGAACACAGAGACAAAGGGAGTAGATGATCAGGGATCAGACATATACAGCAAAGTATTTAAGTTCTCTCTCATACCCACTATATTACAGATGTATTAAATATCACATGTTTTTATACCGTGATTATTATTGATGAGAGAAATCGAGGTATCGAACCAACAATCAGGAAAACCACTCTACATCCTAATCTATAGCGGGTGTTATATATAATCTATGATGGTGAGAACAGTGTACTTAACGCTCATTTCCATATTTTCCTTAAATACTGACAAACCCATCATATGATAGGAGTAGTAGCTCATTTTCCCTCAACAGCAACTCTGTATTTTCAGCCTGGGAACAACCAGGAGACCACTTTCTATGTTTAATCTTGTTTGCACTGTGTGTGGCTGATATCTGATATAAACATACGTTTCCTGCAAACTTGCAGGAGGCTGCTCAACATGACTTTATCACTACTGTGGACTGTACAAGCTTGATGGATAACAGGAAATCAAGCTTAAAAACTAATATGACATTTAGCATCCATTCAAAAAAGACACAGCAGTACCCATCGTGCATTTTCAAGCCGCCCAGTAGCCGTGTGCCACTTCATTCATGGTGCCATTCGTCCTCAGTCGTTACATTTGCATGAAAAACAACGAGTCATTCAGAGATTAAATAAATTACATATTTATAAATCTGTGTCATTTTTCTCTGGTTATCCAAGAAAAGATGTTTGTCTCCAATTTCTGACCATAAGAGGTTATAAAAGCCAGTAAATATATACATCTCTAGCTTGAGACAGGGGTCAACACAGAGTACAGTCCACACTATGGAATGTGCTCTGATCAAGAAAGGCTTTGTTCATTGGAGCGTGTAGCAAATGAGACTTTTCCTCTCCCTTGCCTTAATCTGAGCACTGCCACAGCACCTAATCTCACTGTACTCAGTGTGTATCCCGGCTGCATGTGCTGTAAAATAGTGAAAACCTTCAAACTGAAACAGAGCACTACGTGAGAGCTAGACACCTGTCATTACTCCTTATCAGAGGAGTGTCAGAAGATACTTTGGTTGTGGACAGTGCAGAGACGAGCCAATTCTCCAGGGTGCTCAAACCCGAGCCATTTCCTACCACTGCACTTGTCAAGCTGACGAGAGAGTGAAAAAAACAGTGCAGTACTTCTTGGTTATATAATATAAAGTTTTCCAGAAGTACCTTTCAAAATATGTCCAAAGATATCTGGATGAAGAGTAGTCAGCTGTTCTTCCATCTCATATATAATGGCTGCATGTATGTCTCTCATGAGGTATGCACAACCAAGAGGCTGCCACCCTCCCACACAATATTTGCTATAACAGAAGACAGCTCATGTATAAATACGGAGTAATCTGGTCCATCACCGGAGGGGCTGACAGAGAGCTTGGCTTCATTCACCCCGATTAAAGAGAAGTGAGCATATGGATGACGCAGGCGATGCAGAGTGGGAGGAGGGGGGTGGCGGCATGAAAACTGGGTAGCTCTCATGAGGTAAATGAGAAAAGCGACAGCAGAGAAAAAACAGAGCCGTCATGAGAAAGACTGTGTGGAAAAACGGGTGTAGCCTGGTAGACGTGCAGAGAAGCTATCTGTGCACATGAAAGATAAATGGATGTGCCAAGCATATTCAAGAGGGGAGGAGTGTAAATCACTACACGCCGATATTCAAGCACTTTTGCTAATTTTGAAATGAATATATAAATAAGTCATAAAACAAATAACAGTAACTCATTATGCTCCTTAAAATCCAGCGTGAGATCACAAACAGGCATTCGTGTGCAACAGATGTGACATCAGTAGTTAAAAGGAAACTCTAAAGGATCAGCTATCCTCAGAGAGTCGTTTACATTTTATTCACTTATTTTAGAGCATCTACGTTGATACAGCCTCCCTATTCATTTCAATAGTCCCGATATTTACTGGCTATGATGGCTGCTGCCTCTGAAAGCTGAGTCACTGGATGGTGACCCCTGAGTGTGGTAGCAATGATGTGGTCATAAGCAACAGCAAAAACACAATATTCATTCACTGTAAACAACAGGGCAGAGTGGATTAAAACATTTAAAGTCTGATGCTGAGAAAACAGCTGTCCCCACTCTTCACGCCCATGTAAATATTTAGCATAGGGATTATAATCCCTGATGAGTAAATCTGAAGCTGCCTCCTTTATGGCTTTGTTTCTGTACCTTTTCTTCCCATTTCCAACATTTGTCTGCAGGGAAAAAGGCAAATGGATTGCCCGATTGGTGATTCCACGTTGAGGAAAACCATGAGCGTAATCTGGAAGGCAGCACACTAATGAGAACCACACGACCCATAACATAGATAGGCTTATCCTCTGACCTACATGTTGCAGCAATGATGCTCGTCCAGCTTCAGTCCATCAGGAGCTTTTGACTTCAGGACGATGAAAATTCAAGATGCTATGAAGATTCCTGACATGCTAAGCTCAGAGATTTTCCTTCTTAGCCTACTTCTTTTAGCAAAACACCAGCATGCAAACAGGTGCCTAAAGCCTGAGAGCAGTTTTAAGCGTAAAAAGCTTAAAAAAGTAATGAGTTTGTGACAACGGTAGTTGTATCCGTTTATAAATGTTAGAAATGCATGGGAATGTGGGAATTGTGGTCTTGTGACTTTGTGGCCAAACAATGGACTTTGTGACTTACTCTGTAACCATGAATGAAATGGTCCAGAGGGCACACCAGTCACAGGTTCCCACTTTATTCTTCTACTCATAGCCAGGACACCACTTCCCTCTCAATAACCATGTAACTGAAGTGTCTCCTGGGTCAAAGCTGTTGCTATAGAAACCACAGTGAACAGTCTCTCAGTCTTGAAATGTCAAAAAAAAAAAAAAGAAACACATGTAAATGATTAAAATTTCCCTTTGGGAAAAAAGAATTATTTCTCTTTCTCATATTTAACTAGAGAATACAGCCATTCAGTGTCATGGGGGCATTAAGTTACGTACGAGCCTTTGGTTGGGTCATGGGTTAAGCGGAAACTAAAGTGCAGCGTTCAACAATGGCGAGCAACTTGTGTGTTATTTATAGGAATCGTCTGGTTGATATGGCCAAATGCGATTAACTCGGGCGAGCTCTTGCTTTATGAAAACAGCTTTGAACCAGATTGTGGTACACTGTAACCGAATTGCTGAGCCACAGCTGAAATTTTACATCAGAGATTACAGCAACAGAAGCATTGCAGGGACGGGATGGGGGGAGGGGGGGGCCGCCTCCAGGGTTTGCGGTGCTGCTTCTGTCTGTGAAGGAAGGAGGGAAAAAGCCACTTCCTCCATGTAGGGAGGAGAGCTGGCATGCCGTTTCTTGCTCCTTCTGCAATGGATCTTAATGATTTATTACATGTTTTACGTTATTATTTTATCCTTCACATACAAATAAAGAAAGGTTTTGCAGCTTTATACACCAATAACTACTCATTGCTTCACATGACCAGATGTCAAATTACAAAACATTGCATATTAAACCACAAACCAAATGTATGTTTAAATAAGAATAAACACACACGACCAAAATGCTGCTGTGGCTCCTAATTCAGTTTCCATTTACTGCAACTAAATTAGGTACAAGGCCATGGGGTTGCACCAATACAAACACTTAAATATATACACAAGATGGGTTTTCATCCATTTGATCTACATTACAGTAGAATGACTCAGCACAATTATGTTGGTGTACAGTTTGACCACACCAGCGCTGATATCACTAAAGTTATGCTTCCAGCACGAAGAGAAAACGTGTATTTCATCTCCCCGAGCAGCTTTAGCTACACATGTAGCTTACCATCACTAAGCACCAGATGCTTATTAGTTTTATAGTAAGAGACAGAAATGAGGAATTAGGAGTTTGTGTAAAATAAGGGTAATAAATTATGGGATTTGCTTTGTATTTGGATGTATGTGAGACTGCATGTGACAGATAATGATGTGTGTGTTAACATTTTAGCTAAAGCTAATTCTCAATGTCCCTGCTGACACCTTGCTGTGTCACTTTCTGGCTCGACTCGCCAAATAATTCATTATTACTCGTTTTTGTTATGCTGTCCTGAGCCGAGGCATGTTTACATGTAGTCATCTGCAATGCAACAACATTTAAAACATTATCCATGCAGTGTACAGTGTAGTTTAGTTAGACCAGATTGCTAATGGAGCTAAAGGAGTTATTCATGTCCATCCTGTTAACCAAGATTTCCATGCATGTGTCATTAACAACAACAGATATATCCTATTTAAATAAAAAGAAAAGCTGTTTCATTTACTCTCCTTAGTTAAAATACATGTTTTTTTCAGCATTTTTTTTCCTTCTTGCAAGCTGAGGGGCACAAGCATCAAAATATTAGTCTCAGCAGTGCATATACCGATAGAAAAAGTCCGACACGTGTGCATTTTCAGAAGAAAGAAACACATTTCAGTGACTAATGATGTCTTTCCTCTCCTCAGCTCATTAATAGCATCACATTCAGCTCCAGCTGGCACAACGGGAGAAGAGCTGCTTCTCAATAATGCAGTGGGATATTGGGTTAAGACAACAGTGCAGCAGCAAAGACACACAAAACCATGTTTATACACCCAATACTGTCCGAACAAGAGGTAAAACAGCTGCTCGTGTTTAAACCCGGCATTTCTTTTTCTCATTACTTTAAAAATGCTGGCAGCAATACTTTTCCCTCCAAGCACATAATCAATTACAACAAAGAAGAAATCCATGACTACAAGAAGCTAAGAAACAATGGCTGTGAATGCAGCTGAAACAGGCAGAAAGACGAGCCTGTTTTTAGGATCCCAAGCAGGGAACGTAGCTCGGTGAAACCTGAAGTACCAGTTTTCCCCTCAGTCTGGGTTTTGTTCTCACCACTGAGTTTTGGTCTCAGTGGTCTTGTGTGACTGTAGAAAACAAAACCATGATTGTTTTCTTTGAATTTGTGCTGAAATGAGGGTAATCTGATCTGTGAGAAAGAGCGTTTTACAACATCCTCCAACCCAGAACAGGCAGGAAAGAGCACACTCATCGCCATCATGAGTGGACGTGTTTTTATCCATCTGACATTTATGTGCAGCCAGAAGAGATTTTTGCTAATACATGACCAATCTTCCCATAACCACTGTAAATATTCTGAAAGTTAAACATCCAGTTACTTAATCTACCATAAAACATTCACTAGATCATACTCCTTTTACAAATAATGCTTAAATGAATAAAAAGGAATCCCTGAGGGGGCAAAAACACAAATAAAGCTACATCTACTTGAACAATTCCACCACTGACTACAGACTATGACCACATTATGGTCAAGCATTACGCATTCCCACACACTGTGACGGTGAACTTAACGCCCACATATTATTTGGTCACAATACTGACGTCATTTGCATTGTCTCACAATTGTGCCTCAGTTTCCCTAAGAAACAAAAACACTGCTATTTTCAATTAAATCAGGAGCCCTTTGTGTATTTTATTACCTTACTTTGCAGTCTGGTTTATATGAGATTTGCTCATTTTCTCATAAGTTTCTTTAATAAGAATCAAGTGGTAAAAAAGGGTTTTAAACAGCTGAGATGTGTTGACTTGCTTATTACAGTGAACTGCAATGCATGTGATAATGTGATTAAACAGGAATTTACTGCAGTCTGCCATCATATCTAAATGAGACCACCATGGACAGATTCTTTCCATTCCTCCTTGTACTCGGCACATTCAGAGCGGCTCAGAGTGCAGTAGATAAATATCCTGAATCCGGGACATCTCTATTTAATATCCCTTTGAAATCACCGTCAAAATGACCCTAAAGGATATTATCTATGCTCTCTTCTGAAACAGATGAGCCCAAGGCAAATGAAGAGTCTTATGTTCTCTGTTCAGGCCTTTGTACCTCTACAGTTTACCCCCCTGAGAATAATGTAAACTTGGTGAAGGCAGTTAACTTTTAAAAGGTTATGTTTTGCCCATTACACAGTGGGTTCATGTTTATCTTTCAAGCCTCTGTGCAAGCAGCTGATAGCCTGTCCTTTAATTCACTTAGTCCTAAAATAACAGCACGTGGAAAATATGTAAAACAGCCATGGTATTTACAGCAGCACTGTAGAAAAGATATAATGCTGACATAATTCAAGAACAACCATAGTTAATTCATTTCCCTTCCATTCAGACCAGTCTTCCTCTAACCTGACTCCATTATATCTATATGTTTGTTACAAAAAAGCAGATTCTTTACAAAAAAAAAAGTTACTGTAAATAAAGCCAGTTTGCAATATTAGCAATAGTATTAGCTAATATTATTAGCTGTGTGGCACATATGAACATGCTCTGTGCATGTCTGACGCTGGTGCAAAGCACCTGTATATCTGTGAGGATTCCTCTCATACTCCTACAGCTGAGATGTATTAATGTTGTGATATGGCTAAATATAAAACCTACAGCGTCAGCCGTATGTGGCTCTGCAGAAAGGGAAACATTCAGTGACATCAAGCTCACTTTTTTTAAAACTACCTGTTCTTTTCCTCTAGAAGCCACTTCCTGCTTCAAGCCGACTGACACTTCTGCTGAGATGTGCAGAATGAGGGCATCTTGTGAGATTAGCTCACCCTAGTCGGCATTTGACGTCGGTTTTTGATATTGACAAAGAAAAATGATGCAAAAGCCACATGGCAGCTGGAATACTAGCAAGATGCTTTTGCAAAAATATACACAGCTGAATTAAGCTGGTTTACACAAAATGATTAAAAAAAATACAGAGAAAAGTACATTTAGTCAACAGGAAGTCAGTAATAATATCCCCCTCATGGCCTTTAATTATATTTTATTTTAAAGTAGATAGTGACTAGTAGATATTATTGAAACGTTGCAACATGACCATGAAAAATAAGCGAGAAGCATCATTTATTGCATATTATATAAGCTGTGACTTAACATTAACCTTTGTACTTTTATTCCTCCCTTACTTTTTTGTACAACCTGATGCCATGCTTCCACAACAACCACATTGTTATGGAGATGTAACTAAAAGCAAAGTAGCATATTATGAATACAGCCAGTGACAAGCAAAGTGCTCCAACAAGACGAACAGGTCCACTGCCAACCTTATGCCCTGCTTTGCCTAAATATTTGCCTACATGTTAGTTACCATCAAAACTAGTCAACTTTCTTTTCAAGCTTAGAAACACAGACAGCTAAGCAGCAAACTGAAAGAGAAAATACAGGCTACAAACAGCAGTCTAACTGGTTCTTAGACCTGGTGGAGAGCGTGACAATAAAGGGAGGGTTTTTCATTAATATCTGAGCGATTTCTGCACATCCAAACATCGACATAAACTCTAATTGAACCATAGCTGCAATATCATATTCAACCTTTTAAAAAGGAAGGCGAAAGCAAAGCTTGCCATGCAATTAAGTAAAAAATGTATCTACACAAAAGCACTTTGAAGAGCTCGTAGTTTCTAGTGTTCCCCAAAAGTGTAGTCACCTCAATGAAGACGGTATCCTGCAGTAATTAGAAACAATGCCTCCACCAGATGTAGCTGAAAACCTCGCCTCTTTGCAACCGGTGGGAAGAATACGATGCTTTTATGATGCAACATACTGTAACTGCTTAGACTACAACACAGCAAAGATAAGCTGACAGCTATTTCATTTAGAAATGACAAACCTATCAGGAGCATGTCACACAGAAGGAGCCATTGATGCAAAATCTGCTCAATATTTTAAAAAGGTGCAGCAAATGTTAATTTTTAATCTAAATGTGATGGGTTTTATAGCAGCAGCATATACATTCACTGGGTTTGGCTCTGAAACAGTCAACTATAACCACTAATATCCTTCATGTGTGTCATTATTTTTCCTCTGTAGCCGTTAGGCAGAGAGGACTCAGTATGCTGTGGAAAAACAATACTCATCTTGTCCTGAACTCATTTATCTCAATAAGAGCTGGAGGGAAATCTGTTAGTGATTAAAGCCAAGAAGGGAAAAACATTGATAAAAGATAAAATAGCAAGCAAGACAAGCGATGGTGACATTAAATTCTGCACAAGACGGCATGAATTTAGTGACACTGAAGACAAAAACTATCAATAAATTAACATTATTCATGACTAACTGATTTAAATAGATTAACCAAATAAAAAAACAAAAACATAATTTAAACGAGAGAAATTAGACAAGTTATGTAATACAGCTTGCTTGTTTGTTTCTCCAGTGAACAGGACAGACTGAGAGTCTAAATAACCCATTCAGACACATGCGGGTCAGATATGTGCATTCTTCTAGACAACTGGTACTTTTTCCTTATTTTTGCTCAGTAGAACAATAAAATGAACAACATTTCTCCTAATGGCTTGCTTGGGTCCCAAAGTCTGCCCATTTAACGCCATGTTGGAAGAAAAAAGCAGGTGAATAAGTTATCAGAATTACAAAGCTAGAAAGTGTTAAATATTAATAAAAAATGTACTGCTGTTTGTCTGTTAAACTAAAGAGTTTATTTAGTGGCCTAAACTTTAAAATAATACGTTTTCATGCAAAAAAGAAATGCATAATAATTATTTAGCATCTTCAAAAAGACAAAAACCTAAGATAATGTGATTTATTGCACTTTATAGCAAAATAACTATTAAAAAAAACAAAAAACAGAATAAGGCTAAATATTTTCATAACATTTACATTTTTTGATTAATCACTATAGAAAAAAAAGATTGTTTTGTTGTGATGCAAGCTTGGAAAAAGATCATCTGGTTGCAAAGATTTTTGTTTTCTGGTCAGACTTTATTCCTTTTTCTTTTATTCTCTCTCTTCTCTTCGTGTTGTGTTTACTGTCCCTTTTCTTTTCCGTTATCGCTCTGTCCTTTCTCCGTCTTCTCCAGTCAGGTCCAACATAAATAGATCATGTTAAACAAGTATTCATTCAAAATAAATAAAGAACTCTGATTATCAAGAGGATCTCTGTAAACACAGATATTTAGTTATGTGGATCAGAAATGGACTGTACTGAGAAAGACTGTTATTAAGATTACTTTTAATTTGAAAATCTTGGATTTGGTCACACGATACAGTCTCAAAGCATGTGTGAATAAAACATGGCATCTAAACAAACCAGCATGTTTATAAAAACAATCTCTACTCTGAAGGAAAACACAATGACGCTGCATTTACTGAACAGCCTGCATGAGGAAAATAAGATGTTCTGACAAGATACTGGATCACATGTCAGAGGACGTCTACTTGTATCTGTAGATCATTATTTACAGTTAATCAATTCATTTCCACCATAAGAGACCCAAGCATGAAAAGTCTGCCTCAGTGGAGCACATTTCTGCATCATAACCTTCATTCTCTGAAAAGCTGGAGGAATTCTGACTTAAATACTCTGAAAAGAAACAGTAACAACAACAAAAATCCAACGCAGGGAGGACGTGCCAATGGACAAATTCTGGCCTTGAAAGATAAAGGTTGTAATTTCATGAAAACAGATAAGAAGAATTATCGCTGTGTAAAAAATTACAAGATGGTTTTGTTTTGTTTTTTTAATCTATGAGGCTTCATTTCACAGACTTAAAACTGAAACTTTGCATCAGGCCAAAGCTTGATGTCACAAACAGTAAAAGGCCCCATGTTCCCTTGCTAAAACCAGTAGTGGCTGCGTGCGAGTGAATGATAGTTTATATCAGAATCAAGCAGGCGAGCGCGCTCACATGCAGCAGCCACATCATCATTACGGAGCTACGCATCACTGAATTCTGTCTCGTGTAATTGTTTGACTTATTATAAAAATTAAGGATGGTTTGGTGACTAATAGCTAATGTAAAGTCCAGCATCATGTCAGCTTTATGCAGGTTAGCTAAACAATGCCTCCGTCAGACAGACATGTTCCCATCAGTAAAGCTGTCTCTCTAAAACACGCCTCCGGTAATCTCATCTTTTTGTTCACACAATTACAGGCAATAGAAACCAAAAGACACGGCACGCATCTGAAAACGACATGGTTTTTAACACAACACAACAGCAAACACAATCCGATGTGTGATCTCTTTAATCCATCTGTTCTTTTCCCGCCCTATTAGGGTCAGACTCTATAGACACGCAGTATATCCATCCTGTTTCAGCTGCATTACTAAACCTAAATTAAGACAGTGATTTAGGGAGTAAATAGATATAAATAGATGTTTAATTACAAATATAAAAACTCAATATTCTCCCTTCTCCCAGCCATGACTTGCATTGTGTCCAACTGTTCCATTTAAAGTAGTTTTACAGTGTTTGTTTAGCTGGCGGGGTTTTAACAGCGAAGCAGCTGCTGTGTTCTTCTGAACCCATAAAGGGCAAACCAGCTCAAACAGACCGACTGATCAATGTGGCATTAGGTACACACTGTGTGTAAATGTAATCCAGCTTCTGTAACAAGCACCGCTAAACTGAATCAAACGTCATACGCTGCGCTGAGGAAGTGGTGATGCAGTCCAGATATCTAGGTTTGTATTTATTTCTGAACTTTAACATGTTGAATGCACACAGAGCTAGTTTGGCAGGTGTATCATGTGACTTGGCTTCCGGGAAAACAAGGTGGAGCATTCTTGTTTCTTGTTAAGCCTGATATTTGACTTAAAGGTCCTATATTATGCTATATTTGCTGCTTTACAGTGAATCCTGTGCATAATTATGATCATTTTATGCACTCAACCACTCCTTTCTTTTTTAGGTATCTTACCCAGACCTGGGAACGGTTACTATGGCTTACTTCCAGCTCCTCTTGCTCATCTGCAGCCAGAGAGGTCTTCACATTTCCCCGCCAAACCCATGATGTTGCCTCATACAGAGCATGTCCCCCCACCTCCCCTGTGACGTGTCAGAGCTGTGGGGTCAGAGTTTGCTTTGCCTAAGCCAAACCCTTATTTTAAAAGGAATAAAGCTACATAATACATGAATAAAAAATAAAAACTTCTGAGATTGTTTTAAGGTAAATAAACACCAATAGAAGGTTAAAAGCTCATATAAAATCCATTTAATATTATATATTCCCTTTAAAAGACATTGTTAGATGTCTTATGCACAGAGAAGCTTCAAGATGGATGGAAATCTGGCCAAACTATCCTCATGATGGTGACCTCGTCTCACTGATTTACATGATGCATGTCTCCAGGTGTACATATGGAAAAGCTCCACAAAAAGAAAATGAAATGATCAAACTGCATTACATACCTTGTCATCTATGACTCAAGAGCCGGTCCAAGTGGAAGGCCAAAGACAGATCCAACAAATTGCTTATCTAAACAAAAAGAAGGTAAAAATCATAAGCAAACAAGTATAAAAGAAAAATAAAACTATGTTAAATGACTATTCAATAATAGTAAAATCCATAAACTGCAAACTGATAATGCAATTATTGCTTTTATTAAAATCAATAGCACGCTCTGCAGCGTTCAAACGTTTCGGCCCTTTGTGAAATAAAGTCTTTAACGCAATTTTTCCTACGTTTCACAAAAAACTTCTCATTACAAACCGTTTGCTGGACTAGTTATTTGTACAATGCCTTGTAAAAGTGATGGAAATCTGCCAAAATCCAAACTGATTAAGCTTGTTAAAGAGGGTGTGTGTTTCCTGCGGCATGCTAAGTAGTCAGATTTAGGTCAGAAGAACCTCTTTTCTGTGTCATGTTGCATTAAGCTTCAGGCTTGTTAGGGATTGCCTTAGAAACGCTGGCAGCTAATGTTAAACAAAGGGAAAAGATTCATTAGCCAACGCTGTTTGATTGATGAGGAATTCACTGAGTTATGAAGGAAATACTAAGATAGAAAAGCTCCTAAATGTTCTCCCGCAGGATGCCACCACGGTGTCCAGACGACCTGCTCTCATTTTACCGTTACAGCATTTCGTCTGAAAACAGGAACCTCAACAAGAACAAATCCGACGGGATTCTCAGGTCACAGCACAAAACAGCATTATTGTCTGTGCATGCCTGGAAAAGCATTAGCCTTGCCAGCTGATCTGAAAAAAAAAAAGAGCCAGCTAAAAGATATGCTCATCATAGAGCACAATAGAGCCATAGAGCAGGAGAGAGGGAGGGAGTGAAAGAGGAGGGGGGGCAGAAAGGAGGAGAAATTTTGACTTATTCACTGCACTTCCCAATCAGCTGCAAAGACATTAGACAGCACTGACGCTCATTAGTTTCTGCCCCACTTCCTCCTGGGTGCCTTTAGCTTCATCACGTGTATTTGGGATACTGACAAATAAAACGCTCCCTTTGTGACACTGAAAATAAAGCAAAAGAGGCTTCAATATCAAACTGGGGGGCTGATAACTGGGAAGGGGGAGGGGGGGGGGGGGCTTCAATGCATTTCTCCAATCCTCTCTGCAGCCATTTGCCTTCCATTCACTTTGCTACCAAACTGAAAGCAGAAGGAAATCACCTGAAATGTGTTTATGCAAGCTCTGCAAATAGAGTACTTCATCTTGCACACAAAAAGATTGTCACACTGATACAAAACTAAAGCTTTTATTGAATTTATCATAATCTTTCTCTACACTGCTGCTTAAATACACTTATTCCAAATAAACAGCTGAATCGTGTCAATAAGTTCATGTTTAGCTAATAATATTAGTTGCTGTTTAAGCTCCTTAGAAAACATATGGAGGCGCCAGATAAAACACTTCTCTGTGACCATCCATCCATTTATGGGGGGCAAATCCATCATACACACTTAGCAAAGTAATTGAGACACTTGTTTGTTTGCTATGGTGATTATTTCTTAATTACTGGGCTTATTAGGTTTTAGTAATACAAATGTCTCTGCTCTTTATCTGGCCAGGCTCCTGCTTTGCTGTTAATTGACTTTGTGGGGCGCTCGTTCTTAAAGCGCTGTCAAAAAAAAAATCACATCATCAGGAAACACTTCATACATGTGCAGCTGTGGAAAGGGAGCTTGTTAGACCACACAAACACACACAAACACACAGTTATGATAAACTGCACTGGTCATATGACTTCATAGCATGATGTTGGTTCAGTCTGTTTATAATGTGCATTATAGCATCATATGGGTGTTAAAACCAGACCGTTCTGTTCTTTAACAATAAAAATGTACAATGTTAAGCATCACTAGTTCTACAGGTCTATTTTATCTCCCAACCACATGAAAACAGACATCTATGCATTTACTAAATGTGTGAAAATGGCTAACACAACAGTGAAAGGGTACTTTTGAACGACTGACTGCAATTTTATCTTTAAAAAAACATGAACGTATAGAAATCTGATCCCAGTAGTCTACTGAAATGAGCCAGTCACATATCTAAAACAAAACCTGAACAGCTTCACTGCAACTAGATGTTGACAAACTCAAGAGAAAAAACAGGAAGCTGCCGCTATAAAATGCAGACAACCAGACCATAAACATAAGAACGCCAGTATGAGACCGGGGATCTGATCGATGTTGGGGGGGGGTTACGGTTGCATAACAAACACGAATAGCTAAGGAAAAGACTGGAACAGGACTAACAGGAGATGAATGCATTACAGTGGTGATACCAGCCAAATAAATCAGCCGTTTTACCATTTTAAAGCAACCTAAAACGCGCACATAAAATCAGTTGGGGCCGTAAAATATGAATGCACCTTATCACAGAGACAGCAGGCTTTATCTGCAGCAGGTATTACAACAGACCATTCCTGCAGAGCCTCCTTTTTAAAACCTCCTCTCAATTTGGCAAGCATAACCCTTTCAAAATGTTTCCATTACATAAGTTCCTCAGCTCAAAACATATCTTCATTACACAAATAGGACTCGTTTCTCTCCGTATGGTTTGTAAGGCCGGCTTAAACTGCTCCTTTGAGTCTTTTATGGCCGCCGGACACAAAACACAAGACGGATTTGTCTTTATGAACATGGCTGCTGATAAAAAAACACCAAGACTGAATGAAGTGCAGACAGATGCTGCGCTAAGTGGGTCACAGAGAAATCATTAAGAGGGAAGCTGAACACAGATGTGTTTCAAGCCAATAGGCTAGCATGGCAAATGGTATGCAAATTTACCCATGCACACAAATAAAGAGTCAATACAGTGTTATTAGGCTTGATGCTGGTCTCAATCTCAATTCACTAGAGGTCTATGCATTATATAAATGTACATTATGCTGCATTGCTTACTATTGGTTAGGCCAGTTTAACCTGCATGAAACAATTCTTCTTTAAAGGTCTGTAGCTATTAAATCATGTGCATTATTATGACTTCTCATTTGTGTAATGCAGCTAAATAATGAACAACTTCGAGATGACATGAATGCTGTTACCTGTTTAACCAGAGCGCTTAGGTTTTTCTTTACGGTGCGAGTAAAGCTGGCTGGACTGAACGTTATTATTCATTATAAAAATCCGTTCAGGACATCCCTGCTTAAAATAGCCTGCTCTGAATTTAGTAGAGTCTTGCTTTGATTAAGACTGTGCAAGACATTTTTGCTTTGATGGCAAATGTGCTCAAATTATGCAAGAAAATGTGCAGCGTAATTTGAAGTCATGATCAGGATTCATGCGTTTAAAAAAAGTTAAACTTTTGCATTTCTACCTGTTTTTAGTCTTTAGTCACTTCTTTACAAACCATGCAATGTCAATACTGTTTTTTTTCTTCTTCTTTTTTTTTAAATAAAGCATCTTTTTTTCATCTGCTTTAAGGAGGAATGAGGACTGCTGAGCAGCTTATTCAGCCAGACCAAGATGAATGAAAATAAATTAAAAAAAAGAGAAAAACACAAACTAACAGGAAACTAAACAAGCCAAAGGCTTAAAGCACATGCACATCCATCACTGATGAAAAAGATCTTAAGTTAAAATGTGTGACGACATGGATAAAAAAAGAGCGAGCAGGTTTTACCTTTAGCTCCAAGATGTTTCTGTGAGTTCAGAATCACAACTTGAAATATTATAAATCAATTACTGGAAGGACAGTTCTGTTAAAACAGAGTTTATTTATTACAATATCCTAATCTAATAATGCTACGGTCTAATTGCACTAATTTGTTGCACCGTTTCCAGAAGTGCACACGTCACCCGTCCCAACAACGATGCACCATTTCCCACATGCTGAAAGTTCATTAGTGGTGTTAATGTGACACTAAATAAATCCATACATTTTATCATTTTAACAATAACTATGTTAATTCATTTTACTGGTAATGGGAAGCATTAACACAGCGCTACTTACTTTACATCTACATTTAGAAATAGGAACTTTAAAATATTACTGACTAATACGACTTTAAGAATCTGACATATTTTGTAAAAAATAAGGTTGTCAAGTTAAATTAAACCTGTCGTCAATAAGCTACAAAACCAAACAAATGGATTCATTTTTGCTTAAAAAGGATTTATCAAGGTTTGCTGCTGATTAGTATTTAGTAAAAAATACTTCAAACATGCAACATGTTGCTAAACAGACAGCTAATGTACGGAGCTGCTTCCTGTAAACCAAACAGTCCAGTTAGGTGTGTGAAATAAACATGATTAGGCTGATAACTGATACAAAACAGACTAGGACCATGTCCACCCAGTGTCTTTATTTTGGAAAGATCATCCAATATTTATCCCAATATGCTGATAGTATCATTTAATCTGCATAAAAACCTATTATAGGACATCGAGCGACTAATGCTAATTGGTTAAAATACAGACAAAAGTGATGGTGGAACTTAAAAAACAAATTATAAAAGGATATTTCTTAAACTAAATCCACCATTACAAATACATTGTATAAGAAAACCAAAAGAAAACATTCATACAGAAGAAAAAGAGCTTGAACACAATTTCAATGCTTAATCATCTACAAAATCAACAACGTCACATGACTGTTCAGTCACTGAACATGTGCTCTTTGCCCTACTATATTCCTACTTCCTGCTCAAACCAAAGGTAGATAAAGAGTATGAATCAGCTCCAAGACAACCGGGCTCAAGAGGAAATTACTTCTTGTTGGTCATGCCGACCAAGTTAGACAGAAACAAAGCATCACAGTCAGCTGGAACGTGCCCTGGGACAAATACACCTCGTACTGCAGAGATAATAGAACAAGAAATAAAGACACTAAAAATAAAAACAAGTCCAGAAATCCCCCCGTCATCCGATATTCCACCTGCTCACTGTTTCTGTGTGAACAGGAACAAACAACAGATTTTAAAAGGTAGTAAATATCTTATTTCAAGAGGCTTTTGAATTTTATATTACTACCAAATACGATCAGGAATAGTTCAGATCACCAGGTCAACATAGTTTATGGTAATTAAAACAAAAGTAAAATATTACAACATCTCTAATTTGATACTTTTAATGGTTTAATTTAACCAACCTAAAGCCAAACCTCAAGTTTATTTTACTTTTCAGTCACTATGTGACTCAAACTACAAGTACTATGTTCTACTGTGAGAAAATAGTATCGCAGAAAGTCTTTTCTCACTGTCAATCTTATCTTACAATTTCAGATAAGAAGTCTTATTAATGATCATGTCAAGTTCTTCTTAAGGAAACTAAAACATCAAAACAAAAAACTTTATTCTGTCACATGTTTGCTAATAGTTTTAACCAATATAGCATTTGTTGTGATGAGTGAAAACATTTCTATAGGAATAATAAAAGGTTCGAGTCAAAACACGCCAAATTTAAGAGAAACGAAGAGGTAAGTTATGCAAAAAGTAAGTCAATATATCATCATAAATATTCAATTAGATGACAGTCAGCTCTTGAGCAACATGCTAACATTAGCAAGTGATAGTTCCTCCTGTTAGAGCAGGAAAAGATGGTCTATGAGGGGTAATCATGTTTAACAGTCATCATATTCAGTGTGTTGGGTCTAAAATAGACCAGTGGTTCATACATGAATATTGTTCTGATCAAACACTTCACATAAAGACAAAGATGGTTAAAGCAGTAGTGGCTTCTCTGTAATAATCAGATTTATATAGAAATGTACAAAAACAGCTTTTGGCAACATCTCCTGACCTCCTGCTGAGTCAAACTGGTTGTGTTTTGTATAAAACAGATGATTACATCCTATTTAAATCTCTTTTATTATGGGAAAGTATCTTTAGCTTGATACTGAAAGAGGTGCGTTCACTGGACAACAGGTTTTCCTGCTTTCCTCTACACCTTGTTTGGTTTCTTAACAGAATCTCTTGGCATCATTTCCCGGAGGACAACATCGTAAGACAACCCTGTTATGGTTAGATAAAGAGATAGAAATCCAGTTTTACCTCCAATCTTAACACTTGGCTTAAGCCTGGATAGTAAGCTGATTAGCAAAGTGTTGAGAAAATAAAAACGCCGATTTTGTTGAGTGTTCAGCGAACTAATCCTCCATCCATGGACGAGGTGAAGGTGCTCCGCAACAATAGACCACTGCTGCTGTAGTCACAGCTATTAGGTTAACGTCTGTTATTAATGATTACATTTTATATCCTGACAACTTTAAAACGTACAATACAACGTTATGATATAGATTTTGTGTGGATTGCTAGTAAACCATATTTGACTCAGTGGTGTTGCAAAAGAGCAGCTGCTGACTTAAAACATTAAACATTATTACCTTCCAAGCTCCATTGTTGATTTAATTAAACACTCCGTATTTGCTGAAATTACAGATATTTAGTTAAACTATGGTATTGCAGTCTGATGATAAAATCGATTGAACGAATAAGTGATACTCAAGTCGGGCAACATCAGAATGGGACCATCGATACTACGGTGCAGCTAACAGCTATGCTAGCTTGTTGTATGGGGGGCCCCAAAGACAGAAACTGTAACTAAAAAAAAACAAATACACTTACCGCAATTAAAGTCGAGTCAGTGTATCATTTAATGATGCTCAATCGGTGGAATGAGTGTTATTATCCAAAAAGTATTTCAAGAAGAGGGTGTTGGCTAGCTTCACAGATTTTCTCAACGGTAGTTCAATAGGGTTTGGCTAGCGTTAGCATCAAGCTAATGCTGCCCACTTAAAGAGCAACTCGAAGCTGGCCCAGTGCGCACATTCTCCTCAACAAGCCGCCCTCAAGTTGTTTAATGTCCCCAGCTGTTTTCACGTTTAAAAGTGCTAGCTTCCAGGTGTGACTCAGACAAGGGATTGAAGGCGAACACATAAATTAAAATGATCCGAAGTTGATATGAATTATTAAAACATAACATTAAAAAAAAAATCCAAAATGTCCCCGACATTCAGCAAGGAAATACAAAAGGCAAAAATGCGTCCGACCTCCGGTAGAGCGAAACCTCGTCTTCTAAAGCGTGCCGCGCCCAGATGTTTGCAGTCATTATTTCCTCGGGTTTAATCACTGGCAATAAACGCAGCTGCACGGAGTCGTCTGGAGCTACATCGAGGCTGGTGAAGTATACAGCTAGAAGCGGCGACTTTCTTCTCTGCGACCTTTACGTGTAGTAGGCGTCCACAAGAAGTCGCTTTCCAGCTTCAGCGCGAGCCCCTTCAATGATGCTTTCACTATCTCACCCAGACACTGTTAGCGATTATCCCTATCTACGCCAGTCAACTGGCCCGACCGCAATTCCCCTTTCATAATAGCCGCAACACACACTCCCATGCAGACAGACAAACAGCTAGCACACAAACCGGCAAAAAAGCATTTATCAGTCTCATTTGTTTGTTTATACAAGGTTTTGGTGCCATTAACAATTACTAGGTAATTGTAGTTATCCTGTGGCGCCCCCTGGTGGACAAAGGCCTATTGTGTTTTTCTACAGGTGGCGGTGTGACACGATGAAATGTTTTTGTGGATAAAATTAATTTATTTTAACATTTTTGTGTTGAATCTTATGTGATAATCTATAACTGTTCAGGCACCAAAGCTTTCATCATAATAGGCCCTATTTTTTGTTTTGTTTTAGATAAATGAGATGCGTGAAATAGTAAACTAAAACTTCTCCAAAAAACAGTAATAAATTGCAAAACAATTCAGTTAACTTCAAATTTTATTTAACTCCTAAATAATTTTAACACTTAAATCAATATAATTATATATTTAAAATTGATAAACATTTTCAAATCTTATTTCTAAATAATGTTATCACAAATCCTTCCTGAAAGTTGGCATTATGTAAAATGTAAAAACAGAATGTAGATCATCTCTAGTATTATCAACCCATATTTTAATCCTATTAGAAGATAAGCAACATATTATATGTTAAAAATTAGACATTTTATAAATTTGTGGAATATGTGAACTCATTCTTGAAATTGATTGCATCAAAACAAAAAGTGGGAAGTGGAGCAATAAAAGGTTGAAAAAGTTACTGGTACTAATCAAAATTAATCAGAGGAGCATTTGACAGCTAGTTTATACTCACTGGTAACAAGTCGGAACACGACTGGGTAGGAAAGGAGCATTTGAGATAGAAAGTCTCATGTTTTATGTCTAAAAATGGTGGAATTTTTCAGAAACATGTTAAATCACTTAAAGGTTTAAGCTGAGGCAACATAAATGGAAATATATTAATAACATTTTAAATTGCACTAAAGCTGAAACACAGAATCCTTGGGTGTGCATATTTGGAAGGGAGAAGTGAACACATATTAGCATGGACCATTTTTAGCTGAAATGCATGAACACATTTTGCACAGCGCTTTTTAAGCAGACAAACAATGCTATTAAATAAAAAATAAACAAAAGTTACTTTCCATCTGGTGGAGCAAATCAAATGGTTACATCCTTTTGATATTTTTTCTCTTAGCTGCAAATCTGCTTATTACTTATCAACCTTATTATTTTCAAGAACATTGTCCCACCTACAAAATCCACTACAAAGTAGACCAATCCAAAAGCTGTGAGGGATTTGCAGCTATTGGTTGTTAAAAATGACTCTCAAACATTTTATTTGATGCCACCATACACAGGATGAAATATAGCTCATGCATAATATTTTAAGTTATCTGAAGTGTCATTTATTCATCTTCATTTCAATCACATTTGTTCATATTAGCACTAAAACCAACAATAAAAACACAGCTATAAACACTTGCATAGTGGTTCAAAAACAAAGAGGAATACTTTTTATTGTTTGGTACCGACTCAGTCCATCAGACTACATCTTTACGCTTGCAGCACTGACAGGGGAGAATGTCATCAAATTGCAAATATTTCTGAATATATCTGACTTCTTGAATAAAACGATGGAAGTTTCTGCTGACCTGCACCGACTATGCAACCTGCTGTCAACCTTCACTATAAAAGGCAACATGACCAAGTCATCCGAGTACATCAGATGAATAATAATACCATCAGCCACCGTAAATCCAGTTTTACAATAATTTAGCTTCACAGAAAGATCCTAATCGTTCATTTTGGAAAGTAAAGACGGCCGTTGAACCCCATTGGCTGCCAAACAGGAAGCAGATATGCTCCAACCCACACTTAGTGTGAATTTTAATCCTGCAAAGTTCTCCTCAAATACAGAAAATTAACTTTGTTGCAGCTTTTCACCCTCTTTTTTTCACCTGGGGTAAGCAGTATTCACACTTTTACTCATTAGACCCACTGAAATGAGTCAATCTTTAATGAACTCAACCTTACAGAAGGCAACAGTAGGTCTCTTTACTTATTTTCCATTAAAAACACAGTTCAGATGCTTTTTTTTAGTTTTTTTATTTACATTTTGCACAGAATTAAAACTGTCTTTTCCCCCAAAATGAATTAAAGTAAATCAAATTACGGCATTTGTCTTTATTCTATCTTAATCAGCCCCTTGCTCTGAAAGAAGGCATCCTGACATGGCGCTCGTCCAAGGAAGGTCTTCAGCATGTCCATCCCGTCCACAGAGCCACCAGCTTCCAGTATTACCCTCCTGTACTCTTTTCCGACCTGTGTTGAGGAAAACATGATCACATAAAAGAATTATAGGCAAATGGAAAACACTGGATCCCTTTGACCAACCTTTGGATTCATGATGCCTTCTTGTTTAAAACGACTGAAAAAAATGTCCATGGAGTAAACTTCGCTCCACAGATAGCTGTAGTACTGGCCGTCGTACCCTCCGGTCAAGTGGCTGAAGCTGGCGGTCATATTGGTGCCTGCAGAGAGTAGAAATAAATATGTAGACACAAATTTACACAAGGGAATGATCTTACTTTTAATGCCAACGATGATCTAGAAACATGAGTTAACCCCTTAATGCCTGAATTGAGAGTAACTGGGCAGAGACGTCTCATTTTTTAAATCTAAAAACCTTATTTGACCCTTTAACTAAATCTATTATTTTTAACATTTTTTTCTATATATTTACTACTTATTACCATGGAGCAAGTAAAAATGATTACAGTGTAATCTCCTGCTGTCTGGTGGTCACCAGGGTCCAGGAGACCAGTATCATGTGGTAA
>JBAMIG010000020.1:3726223-3737124 GCA_037177335.1 Kiunga ballochi
AAACAGTATGTATTAAATATGCTACATCAGATCATAAAGGGTTAATATTTGTTCTCAGTGGAGGAGATTAAAGCAGAACATAATTGAAAGGTAATTTGGTGTTTCAGCCTCACTATTTAGCTTCAGATGGGATTTATGGGATGTCATTGGGTCTAGGTAAAAACAACTAATTAGCATCTAATTTGTACCAATAACCATTTTACTGTCACTTTTATCCTGTAACTGTCCTGCATGCACTCTGCAGAGAGGGGGAGGGGGGAGGGGTTTCTTTATAGTGAGAGCCAAAGCACAGCAGAGAGGGATGACAATCATAGCAATACATAATCATTACATGCACAAGCTAGTTTAGTCATTTTCTTTCTACATTCTGAGAAGTTTTCTTTCACACGCTGTGGGTAGTGAGCGAAAGAAGGAGGTCGTGAATACAAGTGGATGAAATGAGCTTCCTCTGCAGGGTGGCCGGGGTCTCCCTTAGGGATAGGGTGAGCACCTCGGCCATCCTAGAGGGAGAGTAGAGCAGCTGCTCCTCCGCATCCAGAAGAGCCAGATGAAGTGGCTCGGGCATCTGGTTAGGATGCCTCCTGGACGCCTCCCAGGTGGAGTGTTCCCGGCACATCCCAGAGAGAGTAGACCCTGGAGGGATTCTATCTCTCGGCTGGTCTGGGATGCCTCCGGCTCCCTCTTGATGAGGTGGCGAATGTGGCGGGGGAAGTCAGGGTTTCCCTGCGTAGGCCAACCCTGCGACACGACCCCAGATAAGCCGAAACTATTTTTTTAGTTAAGTTCACATTTTGAGCTTCATTTGTTGCAGTCAGCAAACTGAACCAAAGGGTTGCAGGTAGCTGGAACCAATCCCAGCAAGCAACGGGCGAGAGGCGGGTACACCCTGGACAGGATGCCAGTCCATCACCTGTCCCAGTTTTCTGAGATATTCATGTATTCCACGCTTTACACTGACCTGGTGTTGCAGGAACACCCAGGATGTCGTGGCAGTGCTTTGCAAACACTTCCGCTGTGTCCGCATTGGAGCTGGAGTGAAGCGACTGGTCCACTTTAGTAAGGACAACCTGGCGCAGGTTCATCAGACCTGAAGAGGCCAGCACATCATCACTCTGAAATTCTGCATACATGTAAGACACAAATATATCTCCTTCTTTTTAGATTGAATTGAAGTGTCTGACCGGTGTTAGCTACTCTGGAGGCAATAAGCTTATCAAGCAGAGTGTCTGGAATTGGCGTGCCGTCGCTATAGTGGCGAGACATTCTTCTCAGCGGCTCCTTTTCCCAAACCCAGTTCTCCAGCATCTGAGATGGCACCTCCACAAAGTCAGTCTCCACCAGAGTGCCACTGAATTCTGAAAAAGTGGTCTGATTCACACACAGGAAATATTCAGCCTCTGTCCTGCCAAGCCGCTGACACAGCACTCATTCTTACCTACCTTAGAGCAGAGCTCATGCATCACATGACCAAACTCATGAAAATAAGTCTCCACTTCGTGATGCTGAAGGAGAGAGGGCCAGCCTTTCATGGGTTTGGTAAAGTTAGCCACCATTGCTGCAACAGGAAGCCTGCGTTTCCCATCAGGCCCTCTGCAGCCAGGCAGGAGTCCAAAACAAGCTGCATGGCCGTATTTTCCTTCCCTGGATACAAGCAACAACCAGACAGAAAACTAAATATCAACACGCTTTAGTCCGGTGATTTTATGGTCTAGAGGAAGATGACAGTTTACCTTGGATGTAAGTCCAGGTAAAATTGTCCAATCTCCTCCCCTGTTTCTGCATCGTGGACTGAATAAAGTTTGACATTCTCATGCCACACATGAGCACGCTCCACCTCTGTGAATGTGAGACCCAACAGCTCCTGGTAGATATCAAACAGCCCCTCTGTTACCACTTGGAGAGGGAAATACTCGATCAGTTTGTCCTTGTTCACAGCAAACTTGCATTGCTCCACTTGATTCATATAGTAGGGCAAATCCCAGGCGTTGATCTGCCCATCAAACGGGTAGCCCTTCATCAAGCACTCCCTCTTCTTCAGGGCAAGGATGTACTTCCTTTCCTTGATTCCAATAGGCTTCAGTGTCCCATGAAACGCATCTGTAAAGGTAGTAAAATAACAGATGTTAAATAACAAAGGGTCCTTTTCAGCTTTTACTTTTCTTTTAGTAAAAACCACAAGAGCTAGTGAAAGCTAATAACATGATCCAAAACAGTCAAACCTAATGTGATTATCTCAACAAGACTCTGGTCTAGAGTCAAAAGTCCTCCATCAATTTTCTTCTCCGCATTCATCTGCATCTTTCTTCCTTTAGACTTATTTCTGACTACACCAAATTCTCATGGTCATCTAGGGCAGGGATCCTACTCAATGACAAGTATCCTGAAGGTTTAATCTACCTTCCTGCTCTAACCCACGAGATTATACAGCTTTTTGCACGATGTGAGCCATGTGTGCTAAGCAGGAAAACCTCTAAAACCTGCAGGACAGTGGCCCCTCAAGCACCAGGTTTGAGATCTTTTATATGAAAACGGTTGATTTTAAAGCAAAACTACTAAACTTTAGCCAATTTTCACACTTATAATTGAGACTAATTCTCCAAACCTTGCACCCTGTCTCGTCTCTGAGCGCTATCTAGCAAGTAAAAGTCAGTCCAAATTGACTCTTGTCTTATATATTTCCTTGATACTTTCTTTCTTCAGGCCTAAAGTTAAATGTAGCTGTCACACGATGCTCTGAGCTGGAAAAGAGTGATGTCCGAGCTTAGGAGTTTTAAGGTTGTAAACTTCTGTTGTGCTACTTTCACCTATTCTACATCTTAAGTGTTTTGAGACAAAGACAACAAAAGCAGATGTCCTACGTGGGACTTATGGACTCATCTACTATGGTAGCCCTATATCCACTCTAGTCAAAATGTCACATTTATTGTAAAACCACCTGCTTGTACAAGTCATAAATGAATGAATGCTACTCTGACTAGGAGATGAACACAGTGACAAACACGCTGCATTATAAATGAAGGAGTTATGAAGTGTTACATTTCTCTCCCTCCCTATTAATACAGTCCAATAAAATTACTGTAATGTCATTATAAGATAGCATGATTCTTTGTCTGAAAACACTGAGAGTGTTAATGTGTTAGCGGTGAGATGCCAGTGAGGTTGTACCTATAAACTCAGACACATTGCTTGCGTTTTTAGCCATGTTAATCTCCAGCACATAGTTGGCATGGCTGCTGTAACCAAGTAAGTCTGCAACCTGAGCTCTGAGTTGGATCAGCTGTTCGAGGATCGGCGTGTTGACCTGCAAATAAAAACATAAAAATAAAAAATCAGTTTAATTAAATGTCCAAACTATGAGACTGAATGTATAAGTTTGTGTTTACTTCCTGACAAATGTGATCACTGGAGGTGTTGTGTGGTGTAACGTGTGTAATGTGCAGTGATTTCATGCCATGGATGGTGGGAAAACGTTTCCATAGCAACGAGGAGCGGTTTGCATCTCCCTGCACAGCTCTAGTTAGCACCAACTGAAGGAAATCGAACATTTTACATTTGAACGGTCTATTTTTTATATATATAATGATTTACTGAAATACTGATGAGGGTCAAGGGCACTGGGTTTGATACGGTACAAAGAAACGTGGGTCTATTAGTATAATGTTATCTTACAGCAAATTATATGGTTTAATTAAAATATTTTAATTAAAGAGAAACCGCTTCTTTGCGAAAGGGCTATTGATAGTGGAATTGTATTTATAATTATATCGTTGGTGAAGATGGAAAATTAATGGAGTATAAACAAGTTAACAGGTTAAACAGGTCACTCATACAAACAACTGGTGGCTTCTTTGGACAGGAGCTGGAAACAAAAAATCAACAGTGGAACTCGTAAACTATTAGTATGTCAACCTCGGATAAGGAATAATAATTGGTTGAAAGGAAACAAGATAAATAAAAGTATAAATATATTCTATCTTGATCAAAAATCATTGAAAACATTACCATACAAAACTTACAAAAATGGGAAGATCTTTTTGACCAATCTATAATATGGAAAAAGGCCTTTAAGTTAATCTATCAGACAGTAGTAGATTCACAGAATAGGCTTTAAATTCAAATGAAAATTTTATATAATTTCCTACCTACAAATAAAATGCTTATTTGTCTTGTAGAGTCAGAAAAATGCTGTTTTTGTTCTGTAAAACTAGAATCTACAGAACATTTGTTCTGGTTCTGTTATTTGGTAGCTGAAATTTGGGAATAGATTCATCAAATGTTTTATGAAATAAATTTGAATTATGAAATTTGTTTCCTGTCTGTAGTCTTGGGGTTTGTTGGAGAAAGTGGCTGTAAAAGGTTAATAATTGTAATTATTATTTGGGGTAAAAGATTTATTTTTAATGGTAAAAATGTGGAATCCTTAAAAATGTCCTTCTTTATACAGTTTTTGGAACAATGAATTGGAAGGATACATGATGGATACAGAAGAGGAAAGAGGTATTTCCTAAAAGCACTGGGCCATTTTTTTTGTTTACAACAAAAATAGCTGGGAATAAAGATTAATTTATTGTATACATATTGAATTATTTATGCATTTACTTATATTTTTGTACAATGGAGCAGTGCCATGATGAAATAGCTTTTGTGTGAATGGGTATGAATGTTATTAAGGTTATGTATGTGTTGTTTTCAAATGTTCATTTTTTCATTATACTTGTATTGTCGTTTTAAATAAAAAAAAACTACAACAATTTTGACTCAGTGTATATTACAGGAATGACCGTTTGATACTGTGCAAAAAAATCTCACAGTGTCCTTTGTTTTCTGTTTTAAAAGATGCAGATGGTTATTAAAAGATGTGAAATCATGATCCATGCTCCGACATGTCAACCTTTCAACCAACAACTCTTTGGGAATCACATTGTTGCTGCTAAAACACAGTTTTCTGACCATTTAAACTAGTTTTTCAGCTGAATTGTCCTTTGGTGTCATTAGTTAACAGGTCTGGATTAAAACAGACAATATTTTACAAAAAGGCTCTGAGAGATTTTCAGACACCTCAGAGAACTACTGCTCAAAGGCACTTTAAAAATGACAGGAAAGTCTGATTGCTTATAGGCGAAAAAGAAAGACGAATCAGCTGGGGAGTTTTTCACAGTAATGGAAATCTGCATGGAATTCTCCCTGAAATCCCCAAACCATACACACGCTTCAAATGGTTGATTAAAATACAGAAAAGGAAGCCATCATGCCCATCAAGTGTCGGATTCGCTGTCAGACAACGGTTACCTCCTTACACCGGCTGTTAAAAGCCGCTTCCATCTTCCTCCTCGTTTCAGGATTGTGGCACCTCTTCATCAGAGGGTAGTAATGGGGATATTCCAGGGTGACTTTATACCGTCCCTCCCCCGTCTTCTCCAGGCCGTTCAGGTAGCTGTCAGCGAGTCCATCTTCACAACACAAACTAAACAAGTGAAGTGGCTCAAGCACTTTTGGATCAGACAGGGATTTAGGCTGGCTTACCCAGTTCATGCTCAGAGAAAACCAGGAATGTGTTGTCCTCATTCAGGTTCTTGTTAAACTCTATGGAGAGCTCACTGATGAGTTTGGAGCTTCTTTTCACTTCCTTGGAAAGGATAAAACAAGAACATAATCGCAAAAGTTGTGTCATTGGTTTCTGTAATGCTATTCTATGAAGTGTATTGATTAAAGTATATATAAAAAATATCCCAAAAACATCTTTTCTAGTCTTTTGTTGTGCCTGTCCAAAATGTCCATAAGAAAAAAGGTTGGAATTTCTTCAATTTGACTTTATACTTTTTACTATTAGTTATTTTAACCCCAATATGGCTACTATTTACACAAACCAGCCACTTTATTTGGTGAAACCCTTTAATTGCTAAACACAAATAGCTAATTGACCAATCACAGTGCACAGTCACGTATGCATGGTAAAAAAAAAACTAAGTTCAAACTGAGCATCAGAATGACAACAATTTTTATTTTTTATTTTTCTGATCAATTCCTGTAAGATGTGGAGATGTGTGTGTGTGTATATGTGTGTGCGTGTGTGTAAAAAAATCCCAGTATATCAGACGAAATGATCAGAAAAATAGAAAATGTCTAATGACCAGCCGTTGTTTGGACAAAAATGCCTTGCTGATGATGAGGAGATTGGGCAAACTGGTTGGAGATGTTTTATTTTATTTGCATAATTTGGTGGAAAAGACATGAAAGCATGAATCCATCCTGTCTTGAATCGACGCTTGTGTCTTCTGTGGTGTCTTCTGCCAACTCGTACCAACTAAGCATCAAACAGCACAGCTCAGCTGTTACCGCTTTACCATCTTCTGATGGATATTCCAGCAGAATAATGCACCATGCACTAAAACATGACATTGGATTAAAAGTACAGCAATGGCTTCACAGTCACCATACCTCAACCCAATAGAGCAGCCTTGGGTCGAGATGGAACAGGACTCATGTCAATATGGAGCAAAAACTAGCAAACTAACCTGCTAATAGTGAGGTGAACCCGATAAAGAGGCCAGTGAGTCTAAATGCTAACAATAAATCCATGTAGTTTTAATACTGCATTACCTCCTGTATATCAGCAGACAAATGTAATCCTTTTCTCTGGCCCAAGGTGACAAGTCTGTCTAAGAATCTCTTCTCTTCAGGTGAAATGTTGTCCTGAAGCTTTTTCTGTCAAAATATATTCACAAAAACAAACAATCGTTTCATGCTGGTGAATTTAAAGCCATTTAAAACACATGAATTCCCATCTGAACAGTAAGCGAGCAGGAAGTAAGAGAGCAGAGAGTAGCACACCTTAGATGAGATCACATTTCTGTCCAATAATGTACAAAAATCACTGATGGGCTGAAATAAGCGAATATCCTTCATGGTAATATAATGTTAGCAATGCTGCTGTGTTAAATGCATCCAACTGTCACACTGCAGATTTTTCTATTCAGATGGATTTAACACAACACTGCCTTGGTGGACTCTTCTTAAAAAGCTTTTTTTCTTACAGCGGGGGGTCTGAGTAAGTGGCACCTGCAGGGCAGTGATTCGCTGGAACACATCTTGCCGCATGCTGAGCTCCACGTCGAACTCGGACAGCTTCTTATCTGCCTCTGTGCTCGCCGATCGGACCTCCTTCTCGGGACAGACGTACTGCGGGAAGTCAAGGACGTGCCGGGATGCTGAGACATCGGAAAACACACACACACACACAAAATATGATTACAGATATGAAGATTTGTGCAACACACACAATTTATTTCCGTTGGCAAATTGCCGTTAGTCTTTGCTTGCTGGGTTTGGGGTAACGGGGCAGCGGTGGTCATTCATTCATGGATGATTCGCATGTCTGCCATCAAGATGTAGAAAGTAGTAATTGGGCCTCATTGGGTGAATGCCTTTAGGCTTTCAACATATTGATTTGCTGTTTTTATTCTTTATTATTCTTTTGCTGTTTTTTGTTGATTCATAACTTCAGCTATCTTTAACCTATTTTTTGCAGTTTTGATATCAAAACGTTCAGCTCATTCAGAACATTACTGCCGTAGCTTTTAAACTGTATACCTAAAACCTTCAACTTTTAAACTTTATTTTTTGCCATAGAATTGAATGGCAGAATATTCAACTGGCTAAAAAACGTTCACCTCTTTCAGCTTTAATAACTTCAGCATACTTTCAGCAAGAAACACCATTCAAACTTTAAGGGATTCAGCAATTATAATGATCTATTCAGGGTTATACCTTTTGTCATTCTTGAATTATGGCGGTTTTGAAATGAACAACTTTTTCAGTTTTTCATTTTTCTCCCACACTCTTGCTCTGCTCTGATTGCACTCTAACTTTTAAACTCCCTGCTGTTCTGCAAATACTGTACAGCAAAGTTTTAGCTTGAATGAAGCAAATTAGGTTCTTTAAAATGACAGCAAATTAGCCTTTAAAGACTCACAAGCATAATCCAGTTTGGCATTAGCCAAAGCATCCAGTGTGTTTTCTACAGAGACGTTGTCGATGCCTAAAGATCCAACTTTGTCGTAGACCTTCTTTATTCTGGCTATTAAGGCATCTGTGGAGCTCCTGATCTCATCTGGTGACAAATCCCACTTCAGTGTGTTCCTGCTAGTTCCAGCCTGACAGCAGTTTCCCACCGATATCACTGACTCACTCGGGATGGTCATTCTGATGCGATGTTTAGAGAATCTAGAAGAAAATGAGAAATGTAATTTCATCTTTGCCATGTACAGCAGGGTCAGAAGTGCTGTCAGTTTGTTTAAAGGGAACATATCATGCAAAAACACTTTTTTAGTCCTTAAATGCACATTTTTGTGCACTTTTGAATTTTTAGGTGCAGAAAAGTGCAGAAAATGTAAATGTATATCCTCCTGATGCTGCACATATATCTTTATATTCTCATATTTTTCTGTCTGTTTATTTTTAATTAAATTAAGTTTTTTTTTTTTGTTTATCTCAAATGCACTTTTGAGAGTTCAGAGTTTCATATGCACTGGTATGGAGCGTGAAAAAAATTGTGATATAGTGACTTGAACCATCCTTTATTGACTTCTTGACAGTGCATGTGTGGAGCACCCCAGGAGAATGCAACAGGCCTTGACCCATGGCCACTCTGCAATGCTGTGGGAGGGGGGTTGCCTGGCACGGACAGGGTCTACCACTCTAATAGATGGCTTGCTGCAAATCATTCCAAATCTTTTCAGAGTACATAACATCCATACAATTATGTTTTAAAAGGTTAACTAATATAAAAAGGATCAAGTGAATGGAATGTCCTATTTGCACTAAATTCAGCTACTAAAAGATTTCATTTTAATATGACACCTATCTTTGAAAGGTCACATGGACAGAGTGCTCTGCATTTTTTCCATGCTAAGCAGAACCCTTTCCACGTCAGTGTAAAGTTTCACGGCATGCCAATAAAAGACTACAAAACCAAGCCCAGTAACCACTGGAATAACTGTTCAAATCGCAGACAAAACTTGGAAGCAGCGCGTGCCAACAAGCAAACAAACAATTATAAACGCTTATTGTATTTAACAGCCTCAGATGGGAACACAAAGCAGAAAAATTGGAGATAATCCTGTTGAATAAACAGATTTAACAGCTGATCAGCAGCGGAAGCATACCTGCAAAGCGTTCTGCAGAATGCAACTCTTAACGCGCACATGCCGGAGGTTCATGCGTGTTTATCCGAGCAAAGCAAGCAGCTTCTTCCTGTCTTACTGTCAACTCAGGTCCCAGCTGCAGAAACAGTCAGGGGGTTCTCTTGTTTGGCATGTGGAAAGCTGTGTTATTTCCGCTGCCAGCGCGCATGCGCAGAGGAGGATGCGCTCAGTCTGACGCGAGCCCTCATGACGCTGTAGCAGCAGACAGCTGAGGAGCTCAGGTAGGTGGGCGGGCGGGAGACACCGAACAGCATCCTTTCAAATGTAATTTACACATTTAGTTGTTGTTTTTTATTTGTTTTTGTGAGAGTGGAGATTTGTTGGCTTCACGTCACACCGTTATCTCAAAAGTGTTGTTGTTACTGCTTAGCGTCATCCAAGCTGCACTGCGCGCGAGCCTTGACACTCAGGTTTTTCATAATGATCCACTCCTTCCTGACTCTAAACCAGAATAAGACCCCATGCATTGTGGTTTTTAAACAAATCTCGCCTGCATGCTGAAAATAAACACATAATTGCTCCTATTGTGTGGTATTACATCACAGCTTCTGCATCACCGCATCTGCGTGTGTCAACACACACTCAGGGAGGAGTGGCTGTGCCAGCCAGACCTATATGACCATAACCGCGCATGGCATCAGCACGTGATGGATGTTTGTGTCTGTGAACAGCATAGCATAGCGCCAGGTTGTAGTGATGTATACTTTGCTCCTGCGGCAGAAATGTTCTGTCAGAGGAAAACACGCAGCAACAAGAACCCGCATCTTAAATCCTCCTATGAGTTGTCTTGGAAACAGCACTTGAATGCACCAGCAGCTTCCTTTCTAGCGGTGTGAAAATGATAATATAGTTGGATTAACCTGTGATGGGGGCAGTTTGTTCTGTTAAGTGTGTTATTAATGTTATTCAGATGTGAGCTCAGGCTGTAGCAGTGTTATATGGCCTACACGTGCAATAGATAAGACCCTTTATCTACATTACATTAGTGGCTGAGATTCAGATGTGATTTATCATACTGAAAATGGCCTGATGGTGCAAAGGAAACCTGGATCCTGTTATCCATCTGTGAGGGATATTTTACCACCCTGTTGTTGTTAGATGCTACGACCCGCTTACTTTCATAAAGTCATGGGATGTTTGGCTCCTATTAAAGATTAAGGCGAGAACAGCTAGTCCCATCAGCTCTCCGCTAAGTATTGCTCACAGATTCAATTTGAACCTAATTTATAAATGGTCTGCATGTTGGTAAAATGTCTCCATGGAGCCTTACTTTTATTAGATTTTTGGCTAAAAAGTTAACATTTAATATTTTATTCAAAGCTTTAAATGAATGAATGAACTCAGCAACAAAAACATCAGATAAAGTCTTAATAAAAACTATGTTATCCCTGAAGGAAATTTTAATAGAGTATTGTATAATAGTTTTCTTTTCTTTATGTTATTATACATTTTAGAAAGGAGATGTATGAAGTGGCAGCTGATTGGTCCCTCACCAGTAACACATATTGCATTTTACACGTTTGATCAAATCTCACAAATGTTCCCTTTTATTATGACATCTAGTGTACTCACACACTCCTTGTCAATGATCAATTGTAAATGGATTTATACAGCACTTTTTCAGCCATCCATCCATCCATCTTCTGCCGCTTATCCGAGGTCGGGTCGCGGGGGCAGCAGCTCAAGGAGGGAAGCCCA
>JBAMIG010000020.1:3742361-3754788 GCA_037177335.1 Kiunga ballochi
CGGAGAGAACCCACGCTAACACGGAGAGAACATGCAAACTCATGGATGAATGTATTATCATTATAATAATCTATAAATAAAAAGATAAAAATTAGAAGCCAGTTTAAGAAAAAGCCATGATGTAATGATGCCGTGCATTTACTGCATCCATAAACACGAGTTAAACCTCTGCAGAACAGAAATATCCCCACCCTCTCTGAACTTGAGGTCCATCTGTAACCTGCATCTTGTACATGACATGAGAAACACCCACATGGTTTAAAATGCTATTAATGCTAAATGTTGGACACAACAATAAGCAGCTAGATAAGCAGAACAGCAGCAAACAGCCTGCCTGCAGAACAGATCTGGCACATTTTCAGAAATGTTAAGTTTTAAAAAGGGTGAAGAAGCCAAAAATGTGGGTCTAAAATCATTTTGGGAAATTGTGCTGCAATAGTAAAACACCAGAAATTCAACATGAAGCCTATTTAAAATCTCTTTTTTATCACATATTAGAACATAAAAGAACTTTGTCTGATTTAAAAAGAGTTAATTATTTTATCTCTGTATTAGAGGACAACAGTTTGCCCAGCAGATCCAGCAGCAGAACCCCGAGTTGATCGAGCAGCTAAGGAACCACATCCGGAGCCGCTCCTTCAGCGGCAGCGCCGAGGAGCAATCATGATCTTTTGAGGTTTGTACCTAAGCTGAACATAAACACACATCTAAATGCAATTTTTTAATCAGCATGAAATATCTTCCTTCCAGCCACGCTTTATTTCCCCCCTTCCCCGAGGAAGCGCCTCCATAAGCCGCGGTAACAATCTCCACTCCCATTTCTTTAAGTCAAATCCCGGCGCAGCTGGAACGAAGAGACGAGGATGGGGTGAAGGCACTTTACTGTGACTGAAAGGCCCTGAAGATGAGGCACGAGGGCCGTAATATGAAACGTCCCATACAAGTAGGAGGGAAAACACGTCTAATAAGAAGAACTCATTGACAGAACATGTACGAAGAGTTTGCACATCAGGCGGAGATCATGTATTTTTATACGTGCTGAATGTCTGATCAGGGAGGAATGTACCTTTCTCATACAAACACATCTGGTTCGCTTTGTTTAGTCTATTTTTGTAGTCAGAATTCTCTGTAACTGTTTATTGCAGAACCATTCAGTCTTTGAACACGTGGGACTCATTGCTTTCTCATAATGACTCATTGCTTTCTCATAATCATTGCTTTCTCATAACTAAGTAAATTCAGTGTTTGCAGCCGTTTGTTACGTTATTACAGCATTCAGCAGAAATACACGCCGTCCCCTCTAAGCAGGTTGAATTACAGATGAAAAACACACTCATACAAGTTATTTTGCATGCTATAAAATCTGGTATTTCACCTCAGATACTTTACGGAAACATGTAGGTATGCTAAGACAGTACTAGGTTTTGTCTTATATATGAATAAACGTGCTGAAATTGAAAATCAACTCACATGCTTGTTTGTATTTTGCCTTTTGTCTCATAATGATGAGAAAATGTGATTTTTTTTCACGTTCCTTTAAATAGTCACACATGCTGCCATTGGATTCCCTAAAGATGTATAGATTTTATATCTCAGTGGGAATTTCCCGATTAAACAATGAGCAGAAAGGAATAAATTATGGGTGGTTAAGATGTCAGTTTTATTATAGGATAATTGAAGATGTTAGAGTTCACATTAAAATTAGTATCAGTTGAAATAGAGTAACTTATTTTGGGTTTTGCTTCCTTTTTAAGTTGAGAAATTATACTGGAGAGAAAAATATATGAACCCACGATCTAATAAAGAGAATATTATTAGAACTACGTAACATCAGCCATAAATCCACCATGGTCTTCAGATCTCAGTGTGCAGTTAAAATGAGATACTTAATTGTTAGTTAATCAAATCTATATTTAAATTCGAGTGAGTCTGGCTGTAAGGCTCACCAGACGTAGCGTTGAAAGAGGAGATAGAAATCTCCCTGAAAAACTTCATGAGATCTTTGCTCGTCTTTTTCCAAAGATTTGCCATTAAGTGATGTAAAATGTCTCAGAAACTCCAAACATCAAATCAGTGAATCCATAGATGGAACATAATTCCATCCATGCCAGAAATAACAGTTAATTTCTGCCTCAGTCTCACCCCCAGGCAGCAACAAACCCCTCACAGCACCTCTTTCAGGCTACAGACTGTCCTCTGTGATCCACATGGAGATGACATCACCTATAACCTGAAGAAGCTGCTGATCCAGGGTTTGTTACTGGGGAAGCTCCTCACTGGTCTGGTTGGAATGGTGCTGACCACAAATTTATATAATGTGTCACACAGTCAAGCTGTTCATGTCTATTAGGATCACAGAGGACATTTATATCTGTGTATCTACTTATCTATCCATCATGTCTGACTTTAGGAGTATCTGAAACTCGTTCCTCACCTTTCCCAGACTTAAAACCATTATTTCAGTTTTTACAGGGATTAGGCAAAAAACAAACAAACAAATAAATAAAACAAAAACATTTTAGTGATGTCACCAGAAAATAAAAAGAGTTTGGTTTGGACAATATGAATATTGTAGATATCTAAAAATACATTAGAAAACAAAGTTTACATTGCATTTATTAACATTATACACATTTACAGAATTATTTCAGGAAAAATTATATTATTCACAATTCATGTCAAAATACAGAATTATCCCATTAAGTTGCAAAAAAAAAGAAGGAAAAAAGTGAAATATCAAGTGCACAGTTCCACAGTTGGTCCATTTATATCTAAAATGCAGTAAAAAGTCTGTTAACATGTCTAGCATTCGTTGCTTGTGTATGGGCAGACCACACACACTTGTGCAATGTCATCATACTCGTATGTCCTCTTCAGAAATGTGTCTGTGAGTCTCAGTCCGGAAATGCTCTGTAACAAAGAGGAGGAGGAGGTTGACTGCAAGTGAAAAGCGAAGATGCAAATGCAAAAAGCAGGGATCGTACCTGCAGACCCTGAACGGAGGAGAAGACTGTAAGGAGGAGCGACAGGGAGGCGCCGGGACCGAGTTTCCCCAGCTGTCGCCCTGATATACCACACCAGTGGATGGACCTCATGTTGCACATCTCCAGCACCAGGTCCATGGTTCTTTCACTGCAACAGAAATACAAACTGCAACTTAATGCAATCTGGACGCCATGTTACGTGGAGTTACAGTTCTTCTCATGTTAGACTTGCACCTGCAGTTGGTGATTTTACAAACAATGTCAAATGGTTCCTCGAGGTTTACAGTGTCGGGGATCGTCTCCAGAGACAGTCTAATGTCTCCATAACCTGGAGCCTGGAGGACACACAAAGGATACAGCTAGAACAAAGAAGAGAGGAAAAACGTGCATTTAGCTGAGAAAGAAGGGAATCTGATACCATTCTTTGCAGCTGACTGGTCTGCAACCTTCCTCTCTCTCCAAGATTGGTCTTCCATACAATATCGAGCTTGCCAATAACCGTCACACCCTTAATGACACCGGCCTTCTCTGCATACTCTGCTTTTGGCTTCAGGCAGTATAAGTACTGCCGCGTGTCCATGGGTTGCAGGTAGGACATTTTCCCAAACGTGGACTCGCTGCAAAGCAAAAAGGACAACTAAACAACTAAATCCACAGGTTTGACGGGAACTAGTAGCAAAGAGCTTTTACCCTTCATCTCCACTTGTGACCGTGTTGAGCTCCGTGACATTGTACATCATAGATGGCTCCAGAGACACTTTCTCCATGAACATAGGCGAGGTAGTGATGTTCTGGATCTGAGCCTCAAGAAACACTTCATCTGTCTGAAATGGAGAGGTCAGAGGTCACGCTCGTACGTCCCAATACTTACGTACAGCCACATGATCTCCTAGGTGAACTGAGCAACACGTTTACTTTATTATTTACTATTAAAAAGGGAAGATTTGAGGAATATTCTACAACTCCAAAAGGATAAATTCACAGGACCCAGATGTCCACTGGGACATTTTAGCGGTTGGTCTCTCTCTTTACTTCCTATGAAGCATCAGCACAAAACAAAAAGCTCAAACCGCTGATGCTTTGTTTGTGTTTTTGCCCGTAATAAAAAGGATGAATTTAGTGGAGGTGTCTAAGGAAGAGCTCAGATACAGGCAACCTGAGGAGAAACCTCACTGCCAACAAATGTGAACTTATCCTTTCAGCGTCTCTTCAGGTGCAGGGATTCAAACATGTGGACATATTAGCCTATCAGGTGTGCTCAGTGGACCTTTGAGGATATGTTAGTGGAGGGCTGAAGGACCCAGTAGAGGCTGAACAAGTCTGACTGAGATTTTATGATCCATGTTTATCACATTGGTCTCTCATGCATCAAGTAAGCCAACGCTGGTTCCACGTTTAACAAAGTAAGGTAGAGACACAGGTAGAGACGCTCAGACCTGAATTGGGTGACTTCAAGACCATATTAGCCTCCTTAAATAAAGCTCGGCCCAAGCGCACACAGATACTTACTGGGAAGAATATGCCACGTAAAAGCTGTTTTTATTCCATTTAATATCTGCATATTAAAACAGTAACTCTATCTGAAAGTATTTGATGCTCTGAGAGAACAACAGTCAATTTGTCCGTGCAACCTCCACTTTATAGTGAAATCCATAGAGAAAAAAGCAGAGATTAGTTCATGCCTGCGATTCATAAATCTCACAACTCTGAACAGAGTTAATATCAAATTATAGCATATCCGCTCCATGCAATGCAATTCCAACCAAACCTCCCATCATAGCAAGGAAAAGTCGGATTTTTGGACCATAAAGGCAAATTTTGGTTGTGAAATCACAGACAATCACATTTGGCCCAAAATACCATTAAAATGTCATTTTACACGAGTGGACTGACAAACTGATTTCATTCTCTACAATCCAGATTCAGCAACTCCCTCTGTGATTTCTTTAACGTGATTAATGCCGCTCCCACCCACCGCAGTTCCACACCGCAGAGTGGAATGAAGACGCCTGTGTGGGATGAGTTTGCAAGAAAGCGTGAGCGTGCACAGAAAGGGCAAAGAAAAAAAAAAGATGGAGGTTCAGTTTAGAAGGTGTCTCAATATCCAGACTTTTCCTCCCGTTCTTTTGTTTTTGCACCTTTCTCTGCTGCACCGAAAGAAAAAGGATGAAGAGAAGCAAACGTGGAGCCATGAGAACAGAAGAGAGAATTACCACAGAACTCAGGTCACTCTAATGGGGGGAAATAAAATACAAGACATAATGAACAAATGAAGTTTCATGCAAAAGTTGATGGCAATGAATATCTGCAGACACATTTTTAAAAACTGATATGAAAATGTGAATTAACAAATAAATAAATAAGCTTTTTGCATCTAATGAGGAAAAAAAACAGGATTTCTGTGAAGCCAAAGGTTTTCCAGGAAGCCATATCTAAAGCTAACTGCTTCTAGTGGCATGTAGAAATGCTTCAGATGACATGAAACATGATATGAAGCATGTTACGCACAGACTAACAGCTAGTTCTGCTGATGACTGCTACTCACCTCTGCGTTGTAAAACTTTGTCTTCACATCCAGCGGCTTCAAGACCTGATTAAAAATAGATTGAAAGCTGAAGGCTGAACTTTTCTCTCCCTCCATTCCAACATAAATGGAAATCTGAAAGATGTTTTGTAGTAAATCTGTCCTAAAAGGAAGCGATCAAGGCTCAAACAAGCCGCTCCACAAGGCTGGGGAACCGGATTCGCTCTGTTGAAGGTGTGAGGCATTTCTCAAGCCAACTCCAAGTCGGCTAATGAGAACGCTGCCGTGTCTCACCTGGAATTTGAAGAACTTCCGAAAATAGAGCTTCTCCCCGTACTGACTGGTGTAACTGACGGCACAAACTAATCTGGAGGTGGGAAAACAGAACGCGACAATGCGAAAACAGGGAAACAAACAGGGCTGAATCAGCTATGTTTAACCTGAAAACACACTCACATGTGTGTTCCTATCTCTTTGACTTCATGGTGGATGACATCATCGATGCAGCACTCGGGTTTGAGCTCTGCTACTGCAGAGTTTGACGCAGAGAGATTGAGCCTCTGTGAGCTCGTCTGGAGATCAGCCTGAAGGGGATCGGGTCACAAAAACACTTCATGTGCAAACAGGAATCAACAGGATATTTGAGTTACTTCCCATCTGCAATACCTTCACGAGGATGTCTTTTACGATCTGGTTGCTGTCGTTATGCACGCTTATGTAACTGGAGAAGGTCTCACCAAGGAAGATATTTCTGTACCCACACAAAAAAAAGAAACCTGTTAGACATTAAAAAAAATGACATTTGCTGTCATATTTAAAGTGCAAACAGAAGAATTTATGACCCAAAGTTCTGCGGTAATGTTAGCATCTCTCCAAGCATTAACGTCTCTGCTCCTTTAATGGTGGAAGGATCCTCCCTCATAAGTTGACCAAACAAATCCCCTGTGAAGACAAAAGTATGAGTTGCTTCATTTTAACTTCATTGCTTTTTCTTTCCTGCCAGTAAATCAGAAACCATTCCCAATCAGATGTTTCCCCTAAAGGAAAAAAGACAGAAAAATGGCAATATTTAATAATAATAATAATAATAATAATAAATATGCTTCTCTATCTTCAGTCACATCAACAGAAATATCCCAGAATAATTAGCAGGATTTAAATGAACAGAAGATAAAAAAAAAAAAGGGAACAAGCTCAACAAACTGCAGGACTTGCTTTTACTTTCTTACTACTATATTTATTCTACCTAGAAGTGTCAGTGTGATGTATGGCTCATGTAGTGTTCAGTTGCCTGTTCTTCCTGCGCTCCACTAAACTGAAAAACAAACAGAACATAACCAGCCCTGGGATCCAAATGTGTGACCTTGGGCTGAAATTGAATATCTTTAAATGTATCCTGGATCATAAACACCATTAACATCACAACAGCCTCCGTTCCATATGTTTCACTAATTTTTCAAAGTAAAATTTTTATCCTATAAAATATTACATAGTGTTAGGAGGCAACTGTGCAAAGAGTTGTCATTCTTTCAAATGCATTCATGGATAGAATAGAAAAGCAGAATAAAATCTGATCATTTAAACATGAAAAACATATTATGAGACCCGCTATAAGCTAGTGATCATTACTTGCAGTAGTGGCTGAGTTGTGGTTTTATTTGCTGTGTTTGGGTGCCCTCTCTGGGTCAGCTTGGGGTTACAGAATCTGCTCCAGTTTCCTACCACATGCAGGTAAAGTTACAGTCTATTTTAGGTCCCTGCCATAAGACGAACTTAAGCAACCAGTATGAAAACAGCATGATTGTATTTTGACTTGCTGTTGCCTCATTTGATGATTTAGCATTAGAATAATACATGTAAACAAAGTTGATCTTAGTGATTTAACTTGTGACATAAACAATTATTTAAGTCAAATTAACAGAGATAGCAGCACTGTTGACAGACAAGCCAATTCACCGCTGTATACTTTTATGATGCACAATAGCAGAATAATAAACAACAAAAAAACAAGCACACTATTGTTAAAACTTCTCCAGGGTTCGCCTTGCAAAACAAAAGGTTTTATCCTACCCAGGGTTATTCAAGCTCACCTGGGAGATCTCGATCTTCACATGTCACGGGCAGGTTTGTGAAGAGAGTTGGTTTTGTCAACCGCATCACTGTAACGCAAAGACGTGTTGGTTAGCAACCAGACATGCAATAACATTAAGCTAGAGAGGTTTTTGACATTTGTTTTTATTCCAACAGAATTTTTACAGCAAAGCTGGAAAGAAATAACATTATAATGATAAGGAAAATATACAAGGACTTTAAAAGATTGAAGATAAAAACAGAGTTTAAGAGAGACACAATTAGGATGCTCAAAAAGTCTTTATTCTTACATACTTACAGACCTACACATCCAGCAAGCAGAGTGTAGGGGTGCATGAGCTCGGCTTTGTGGTTTAATATATTTTCCAAAATTCAAAGCTTCAAAGTTGTCTTCAGCTTAAAATGTTGGGCGTAAATAATTATTGCAAATTTAATGTATGACAGTTATAACATGCAGCTCAACAAGGAAATCTGCACCATCAATAAACAGAATAGTTTGTCAGTAGCTCAAGCTGTTTCTCATGGTCACAAACTTTTAGATGAGGGACAAAAATAATTTGTGAAAAGCAAATAAACAAAACAAAACAAACAAAAATAACTGAGTTGTGAGCTACAGAAACTACAAAAACCAACGTTAAGCTTTTGAGCTAAAATGGTTGGAAAAGCAGAAATAACAGCTTATTCGATAACACATTCATGGAGAAAACGCTAATTTAGACAGTGTGATAACATCTATTGAAGGATAGCAGTCTGTACTGTTACAGAGGTAATCAAGAATATTGATAATAAATAAAAAACCTGTAAAGTTGTATGACAGTTAGCGCACTTAGCATCTTACAGCACTGACAGCTAGCTGCTACATATTCAGGAATTCCACCTGTTCTGAAATACTATTAGAGATTAGATGTGGTCTAATGAAAAGTAAATACCTTTTAAAGCAAGTAAATGTTCTTGTTTCGTCTGATTCACATCCATTCTGACAGCGGAAAGACTTTAATTAGCCTGTAGGCTAACTACCTGTTTGTCAAGCTAGCCAATGAACTTTGACCCAACAGGAAGAGCATTTCTTCTTCGTCATCTAAATTTTACACAGGAAGCTACAGGATCAGTTATTGCTCCTTATTGTTTGAGACAGTTATAACTAAAACATGTTTATTAAAGAAGTTGTTTTATATTATACAGCTCAAACAGTGTGAAAATCTATTATACATTTAGTGTTATTTACGCCATCTGTTTTGATGTGCAATTTAATGACAGGTTCTACTGCCATCTAGTGGTGATAATCTGTATTACATTAGGGATGACCAAAAGCCACAAAATTGTCTGAGAGGTTTACAAAGAAAATCCATAGACAGTGTTAAATATGCTTCCAAGATCCATCTTCTGTTTTGCCTATAATGTCGTAAAAAGTGTAAAAGTTGATTTTCCTATTTATTAATGTCACATTAAAAAAACACAAACCAAGTACAACTTTGAGGAGCACAAACTGTCTTAAAGGAGTCTTTAAATGGTCAAAGCATTTAAGCAGTTAATAGAGTTTTTAAAAAAACACGAGTATCTACATTGAAATGCAGTTATGAAAACAGAGGAACAATTAGGATTTGCCTTTTGTTGCTTTATACAATCAAAAAATTGAAAACATTAAAAAGTTACCAATCAAATTTTTTGTTTGTTTTGTTTTTGCACATCTGCAAACTCCAGGTTGCCTGCATCGGCTTTTCATCTGCAAAAGCTGCAATTTATATGACATTTGAATTAACTTTTTTAATGATAAAATATAAATGATTTAAATAATATTTTTATTTAAAAATAACTTCTCACTCAAGCACTTTCATTTGCCTCTGGGTGTCGCCACTGTCCTTTGGACAAGATTACAAAGACAACCAAACCAAAACCCAAGGGATCCCAAGAAAATGAGGAAACTTGGCTTCCAAAGGCAGGAGCTTCTCTGGAGGCTTCTTTACTGCAGTACGGAGACATTATGTTAAAAGGTCTGTAATAATCTTGCATGATATCATGTTTAAGCATTGAAATTTACACCAAACCAACTCCAGCATTATGAATCTTTGTATTAAAGTTGCTTTACTGCACAAACAAAGTTAGTATGATGTCGCCATCTGCTGGATATTCGAGTACTTACAGAGAAAGGACCAGTTTTTCATCAATCACACTGATGCAGGAGGTCACGCTCAGGATTAAAGTTGCTTCCCCCGGCTAAACATGAACAGGTTTCAGCATGGCTCAGAACTATGGAGAAGAACAAGGCAACAAGAAACCAGCCAAGCAGAGGAAACACAACCAACATGGATGTGTTGAGTAATGCTGACAGCTCCTTAAATTCCCTTAAGATAATCCTCAAATGATAATTACACAGCAGCCGGTTTGTGTTAATATTAACTTCCATACCTGACATGCAAACACGACCACTGTGCAGACGTCTAGCCAACTGTGCAGAGAGTACATATCAGAGATTTTAGAAGTCAAACGTAACATACAAGTCCAGGATGGACAGAAGTAGAGCCAGAAGCATCAGCCCAGCTGCAGACAAATGAACATAAACAGCATGTTCTGACAGAGTTATAAATAATAGCTTAATATATTAGTATGTAGTGCTGTTCCAGGGAAAAATTGTTGTCCTTGAGGACAGGATTTGGTGGCTCCTGAGCTACAGAAGTGCACTGGGAGAAGGAAAAATCCAAAAACAAATCCAGTCACACAAGCAAGGAGTCTCAACAGGGAGCCGTGGACATGGGTGATTAGACCATTAATCACTGAGGAACGTTAACAATGTGGAAAAGACAAACAGAAACTTGAGAAGTACCTCCACAAAGGGATTAAGGAGCTCTTACATCCAGGTGGGCGGCGGGATCAGAGCAGTGGAGAAACCAGTTAAACTTCAAACAGATGTGGAGCAAACAAGTCACGCAAAATCTCTTCAGACCAAAACAGGAGGAAGAAAAAGAAGCGTCTCTACATGAAAGTAAAGGATGACACATTGTGCTGTTTGTTCATTTACATGTCAGCTTAGCAATGTTGTAGACAACCTCCCGGCCAAACACCATGAGGACTGGATGCCAGCTGATCTGCAGGCTCTCCACTGGGATCACCAGCAGCTTCCCAGCAGCACACAGAGCACAGACACACACTCAGGTGACTTAGAAACACACAGGTGGAAATGTTTCTGCATATTTTGTTTTTAACATATTTCTTTTTGGTTAGTTTCCATTAGAAACGTTTGATTTTCCCTTTGTATTAAAATTCATATCTATTTTAAATAATTCTATAGAAAAAGAAATTGGAAGTAATTATATAATCAATAAAAAGCTGATTATATGTTCTATAGAAAAGCAATGTTTTTTACTCACCAGTTGTGTTTTTCTCCCTCCCTCCCTCTTTCCATCCACTCTTTCAGCCAGACTTCTTTTCCTCCCTGTTCTGCATCCATTCAGCAGGAGGTGAGATGGATCTCATCAGGAACGGTTTCTGGTGTTAAATAATGCTGCTGGTGGAGGAACGGGGGGAGCGGGGGGATGAAGGGATGGGTTCGAAGGTTTTTGTTTGGAAAAGGCGAGAGGAAAATCTTCCTTATGTTATCCTGATCAATTATTTGCATCAGATACATTGACAGACACGTGAGAAATAGAAATGGTTCATTTTTCCCAGCAAATATAAGAAGCATTTGTTCTTTAAAATGATGAAATTATGCTAATTAAACCCATAAAATGTACATTTTACGTTCACTTTTACTGTTTTAATAAATTACCAAAATGAAATAAATCACATAAGTATGTTTTAAAATCAATTTAATTAGAACCAAATGATAGAAATGATAAGAAATTGTTGACAATTAGGAATTAATTATCATTTTTTCCAGGATACTGAATCCCTTTAAATAATTATTTGATGCAGAAATACCTTAAAAATGAGAAAAATGGTGCAAAATTAACCTGGATAACAGGAAGGAGGCAAAACAAATAGAAAAGGAAAGAAACATGCTTTCCCCAGTGGTGGAAGTTTCGGGTTGTTTTGCTGCCTTCAGGAACTTTACGGCCAAAGTATTTATTTGAATATAAATGCCTGTCTTTCACAATATAAACATTGTATAAAATGTTTACGCGTATCCGTGTGGTTGCTTTGACCCCGTTTGCTTGTTTTACACATTAATCTTCATGCTTGCAGTTTGAATTATCATATTTTTTTTCTTTGTTTTAAGACATTTTTCCAGTTATGTAGACGTATAATCTGTGTACTGACACAAGCACGATGTAGCTGTACAAACTCAAATTCAAGCATCCTAAAAACACAGTAAATGCAGCTGAAGTTCATATGAGGAAACCCACCAACATCCCAGAGAGGAAGATACTTCCACCTAGCAGGAACTCAGCAGCAGACGAAAACAACAGCTCACGTTACTGTTACATATGTACAGATATTTAATAAGCTAAATATTTAAATGTAATCTTGTACTTTTATGTCTCGTTTGGGAATTTCATGTGAAAATCAGTTGCTGTTTCAGGTCAGATTTATAGCAAACTGTAGAAGACCTCCTGCTGGGCATCTCAATTTTACTTCCAACAACACTTTTGCTCTTTAAAGCTTCTGTAACGTTTGACTTTTTAAGCAAATAAATACCTTAACTAAGCCACAAAGGGATGTTATGCAACTTCTCTTTTTCACAACAACCATGTGATCGACGACCTTAACCTCCACCATGACAGTTAATTTAGCACAGTGCACTAAGAGCACAAAGCCTTCACAGTTCAGAGACAGTCCTGAGACCTGGACTGAGGCAAAAGATCACAAAGGGCCAGTCACACAACCACACGAA
>JBAMIG010000020.1:3772765-3787767 GCA_037177335.1 Kiunga ballochi
ATTTGTATTTACAGAAAACCTTTAAAAAGTGTAACCAAACTCACGTCATCAGTTTTTCTAATCACAAAAAAACCGACACACAAAATGCTGGATGTTGTGCTGCAGCCATGTCCCTCAGATAAACAAAAACAAAGCGACACCTAAATCCTCTTCATGCATTTACTTTAAGAATTAAAAGTGCTCATATGTTATTTCTGGATTGTGCAGATAAGTTGCATGTTTAATTATCGTATCTGGCAGTCACTGTTGTGTTTTCAATAAAAATAATTTAAAAAAAGCTAAAAAAAAGTGTTAGAAATGATCAGCCAGACTAAATTATGCAACTTTATGCTGGCAGAAAATATCATTTTAATGAAAACTACAGAGATGGACTCATCTTTTATTACTAAGAACAAAAATAGGTTTAACATCAGTTTAAATTAGGGCCGGGATATACTTGCTGTGTATGATTATCATGTGCATGCTCTCGTTCACAAGCTCATCTAGCACTCACATCAATATGGCACCTCGTGCATGTGACATGTTAGCATGCATGCTAAAAACAGGTGGATGCTATGAGACCAATATGGACATCATGCCAGCAGCAAGTATGTCATAATCCTCTTTAGACCAGGAAAAGTCATGACTGTTCCAGGTTTTATCATACAAACCCTGTATTTTCCCCAAAGTTTCTAAGGGTTAAATAAATATATATATGCATTTGATTTTTTATCATTTTCATGCATGTGCATTATGTCCTTACCAGCCTGGCAGTTGAGGCAGCAGAGTCCCTGGTGGAGGTACTGCTCATTCTCCACGCATGCCCTAGGTAGTCGGAGGGAGTGGTTTCTGTATTCGTCGCTGGACCACTGAGCTGCTGGGGGTTCTGCTGCATGACAAACGAGCGCATAGAGCGCTGCCAATGACACCTGCATGATCAACAAAAACAGAAAAAAAACATGAGGTATGGAGCTTCTTTTTTTGGATGCATCCAGATTTTACAGGCTCACCCACTCTAACCCATTAGATGAAAGACAGTAAAGCAGAGAGGCTTTCTTCATAGGGAACATTGTGTGAGCAATCTATGGCTTAATTTGAACCATCTGATCTGAACATCTGCTGTTGGAAAGCAATTAAAGGAGCCTTGCAACTGGTCACAATGAGAGGCTACACAATGTGTGTGCAGGATGAGGAGCTGCATGCAGCACAACATGCAACCAAACTTAATTACTCCATCATCTGGTTTCCCTTTATGAGATGATCTAAAAAAAAAATAAAATAAAAAAAAAAAGCATATAATCTGCTCCTTCTATTGTAGGTGTAACAGTTTGATAAGGGATCTTAACTAACAGCAGCCCGGTGCCCCTATCAAATGTGATTCCAGAAGTCCATTCATGTGTTAGATAATAACAGGTTTGTATAGGTGGGGTACAGAGAAGAATACAGGCGAACACTTTAGTGTGGCCCCCAGGCGATGGTGTTTATTCACACGCTTTTCACCATGTTAACGTGAGAAGGCTCTATTCATTGGCAAACAACACACTTTAGTGCCTCTACTTCAAATGACCCACATTCTTAAACCCGGGCTCTTTGAATGCCATGACATGCGACACCGCCACGAAGCGCCTGAAACGCAACGTGACACCTCCCTGGGTACATGAGAGTCCTAGATTTGGAGGTTTTGTCTCTCCTGTGCACTGGCACCCCTCCGAAGGAGAAAAAAGTCTAGACAGAAAGTGGGATGCTGGACAGGGAGACGGACCCTGAAAATAAAAAAGTGTAAGACAATAAAAGGGTTGAAAACTGGAGGTGTAGCATACAGGAGGAGCAGGCCAGAGAGGAGACTCCTGATGCTTGATTTGTCTCTCTGGAGGGCTGCCATGCCTTGTTTTTTCAAAAGAACGTTCCCCTTTTTCTCTCTTTTCCTTCTTCCTCTCACTCTGCTCACGTCAGACTTTCCAAAGACGCTCAGAGGCAGACGTGGAGGGGCAGACGACCGGCAGAGCAGTCACAATCACACCATTTAGATCTATCCAAACATTCTGGGGAAGGGGGGAGAAGCAGGAGGGAGGAGGAAAAGGGAGGGAGATAAAATGAGAGAGGGGACTAAACAGCTTGCACCACACAGGGTGAGTCTTCAGAGCTGAATACACCATGTGTACGACATGGCAGGGTGGGGGATGTAGAGGGGCTTGGGGAAAGTAGAAGGCCATGTGAAAAGGCGAGAGAGAAAATTTGTGCAAGACAAAGCAGCGAGGAACGGAAAAAAGGTAATCTTACTCCTCCGAGCAGATGCAGGATGAGAAACTGCAAAGAAAAAGTTAATCCTAGGAAAAATCTCACGTCTGCTGAGGGTGAAGATGCACAGATGAAGCTGAGGTGACTTTATTCAGCATCAGGGTCTGTGACTCCAAACAGGCTAAAAGGTGCAGCAATTACAAAGAAAGCACCCAGTCATGTTCTGGCAACCGGGCCTCACATTGAAAAAAGGCAATAAAACATTTCAACAAAGCAGTAAACAACGTGTCACGACACGGATCTGTGCAGAAAAGTCCTGTTTTGGAGTGGACAGAATGCAAGTCATGTGTAGGGGAGGGAAAAATAATCCAATCTGAGCTGCATCGAGATGCGGACATGGAAGGCTCGCAATCCATTCCCTCACGCAGAAAATGGATTTTATGTTTGCTAACTGAAACGGCGAAGACAGCGGAAAGCAGGAGGAGGAACTCCAACTTGCATCGACGCTCCCGGTTGGATTATTAACAAGTTTGTAGTCGTCAGCAACCTTTAAGTGATCTTTCACTTAGAAAGTAACAGAAATCACAAACTACAACATTTAAACCCAAAAATCACAAGTGCAAAAATGTTGCTTTAATATAAACACCCTCAAATAACTTGACTTTATTCTCATGATTGTTGGAAAACTTGTTAACCTCCCAGCTAACTGGCAGCGTTTTCCCAGTTTAGTTCCAGCAAATTAATTACGGTTACTTTGCTTTTAACGTACCAAGGAGTCACACGGTGCCAAAAACAAAGCCCAGAGTAGAAGAAGAAGCATGGATAATTACATCACAGACCTCTGAATTGTAAATTAATCGAATCATGAGGTGCTGACAGATTCTCATGCCACACCATGTGAGAGTTTAAGGTCTGAATATGCTTCATTTTCCCCCCTAAATACTGAATTTATCATGTTTTGTTCTCCTTTTCTTTGTTAGTGAAATGTTTCTGATGTCTATTTTTTATTCTTTGTTGCTATTATTCTGCACTAAAACATAAATCAAGGTCACTCAGTTTATTTCTCTATGAAACTAAGAGGAGCACATGTTCACTGCAACGCTCTTCAATTAATTGCCTTATTTTGCTCTAAGGGGAAGAAAGGCTAACGCTGGGTGCGTTAAAATGGTTTGTTTTTATAGGATGCCAGTCACAAGCGTCCATGATAACTCTCATTAATGAGAGAAAATCACCATATTAGTGAAACATCATCTTGAGTCGGAGGAAGTCCTGCTCTGTGGCATTTCTTGAACAGAGCCTGCTTTCACACAAGGAGAAGGAACAGAACCACGTGTCCAAACTCATATCCTAAGGCCGCTAAACTACATCAAATATACAATGGTACAAATGCACCATGTACATAATTACTATGGCCTGCCACAATGTGGCTTAGTTTTACCTCTATAACCAAAAGAGGAGGAAGACCAGAGTGACCATAACCTCAGTGTGGAAAGCGCTCCAAACCCACAATCCCTGGAAAAACTCCAGCAGTGGTTTAGTCCACTTCACAGCCTCCTCTATCCTCAGTACAACAAGGAAGCTTCACAGTAGATTATTTGTTACAACAGAGTCCTATTGACATGCACTCGGACTCTATGATGAGTCGGTACTATGTTTTTGTGGAATCAAGTTAAACTAATAAAACTTACAATAAAATAATAAGGGGCTTTTTGTGTATCTGACAACAGTAGCACTCCTCCACTTCCTCTAAGCTCTCTCTGGGTTCTTCCAAATTGCCTCGGCACAATTTCTACACGTCAAACACACTGAGAATGCATTTGTGATAAAATGACAGGACGTCCTTTCAGCTGACCCAGGTTATCAACGGGCCATTTACAGGACTGATCCCCCTGCATCCCTTACAAATTACGCTGAAAAGGACGAGGCAGAAACAGAAAGATTTCATGAAGTTTTGCGAACCTGAACAGATAAAACAAAGCAGATTCTCCATTTCATACTGGACAGATGATTTCAATCAGAGCCCACTGATAAGCAGTGACCTGATGCACCTCATTATTTCTGTGTCCTGAGGAGGATCTGACTCACCACATCATGCTCTTCTTATTAACAAATCCTTTCATTAATCACAGTTGATTTGCAGTAGTTCTGATTCTGCACGTGCGTATCAAAAGGTCAGATTTAAAGCAAAGCCGATACACTCTGTTGAACCTTTTTCCCAGCCTGCAACGTCTAGAAAAGGTTGCTGACCAGTTTCATCTATTTCATCAATCTGATCAAGTCAAATCAAAACCGTAGTCGTGTTAAACAGCAGTGTAGTTGATCAGATTATGGATCAGCAGCCGCTGCAAGCTCAGAGTCAACTGAACTAAATGATTATGAACCACTCCTCCTTTATTTCCGGCTGCATTGAGGAATTCAGCCTTTTTAACCTGAGGATATGGAGGCACTCCAGCACATGACAGGCTGGAGGATGGAAGAATAAGTTCTGCTCCTGCTGCTGATTTGTACGACTTCATAAATGACAGAGTAAATCAGGTTTATTTAGGTTCAAATGTCAATAACGTGCGCCTCTCCTGACCTTACCACAGCTCAATATTTATCACAGCTGCCTCGAGCGACCACAAAAAAGGATCAAAAATCACAGTTGCTGCTATTTCAAGGCGGCTTCCTGTCATGTGCAATGGAAACCTCACCTACACTGCTGTCATACATGCTGATCTTTTAAAATGGATTCAACTTATTTGACTTCTTCCTTTTAAAGTGAAAAATACAAATAAAATAATAAGTTAAAAATGATTTTTAATTTATTTTTAAATATATTTTACATAAATTGCGGCATTTCAGTCAATGAAATTTCTAAAAACGGTCCATCAGAGCAACACAGATGCCTTTGGGTTTAAAATTGTGCGCTTCATCTCGCAGGATCAACATACCTGGTTGTACGCGTGACCACATGTGGTTTTGAACATGTGAAACACATGTGAGGCACATGTTTAACTCAAGTAAAAACATAATTTGCACAAGTTTAAAATGATATACATGGGAATTACCCAAGTGGTTTTGTATGTCTTCATTCATATTTTGAAATGTAAAACATTTTTTATCATATGGGAATTAACTTGTGATTATATGGGCTTCATATTTCATATGGTTTCCAATGTGCAATATACATGCGTTTCTACATATACAAAATCTCATTCACATGTGAAATATGGTTTTTGTCCTTTTTGGGATACTATATATTTAAAAGTGAACTTTAAACAGTATTTTAATCATTTTTAACTTATTTAGTCGTAAGAAAATTCCTGTAAGAACTGCCATTTTAGAATATCAATAGCTAAATAAGTTAAATAAATTCAGAAATACTCGGCACTCAGTGGTTAAAAGGAGGCATTGATAAAGCTCTGCACCATCTTAAATGGACAGACAATACATATGATGTTACATGTTAATGTGGTGAATCAGACCCAAAATGAACCAAAAAGCTTAGGATGAATCAAGTAATTTGTTTAGAAAACAGCACAAAACAGCTTCTCTGTAACATCACTGGAAAAAACAATAACCAAGATTTGTGATGGATATTTTTTTAAACCTAAACTGTGATTGTTTTTTTTAAATACCCCCAACTTATCCAACAACAAGCACACTTTGTCCCAAATAAAAAGTTCATTAAAATGTTTTGAATGCAGGAGAAAAGCAGCAGCTGGATCTTCCTCCAACAGTTTCATATTGTACAGTTCAAATCCCTCCAGGCTGACCCTGACAGGGCAGTGAATACTGTCTGCTTTACAGATAAATCCTGGCATTCCCTGGAGACGGGGGGGTGACCATGCACAACTTTCCTTGAGTGATAAATCACGCTGACGTTTTGTGCGAGATGATGAAGACAAGTACAAGCCAGCTGCTGTCAGGAGAAATAACTCTGACTCCTGCCACATCACTGTAAATAAATCCAAAGTTCAGCCAAGCTCAGATGCATTCATCTTTATAAAGCTGAATGATGTAAAACAAGGAGAATGACTCCCATGTCAGACTGGAGCAGTAAAGAACAAGAGAGTGCTAACAGTTTGAAAACGGCATTGTTGGGCCACGAACACGCCACACACACAACGCAGCGCACAAGTGAACATACAGCGTATGTGTGGGAGCGTGTGAAAAGCAGCTGCCCCCTCCTCTCAGGGAGTACAGGAAGCTCGAGACAATACAGAGGCTTCATGCAGGGTTCAGCTCCAAGCTGTTCCCTCCGAGCAGGCCCAGCACCCGATCAGACCCGCAACATATCCGCCAGGCTGGATATTTATAACTCAGGGAAGCTGCAGCTATACGACACAGATTCTTGAGTTTCCTCAGGAGGTTTGCTTCACTGATTAGGACTGTGACAGCTTATCACAGGTTAGGAGACATTAACCTTTGAAGAGGATTTAAAAAAAAAAAAAAAAAGCAGAGACCAAAAGATCGCTGTGACGACAATTTTATTGAGTTTTCTGGCAGTGAATAAATGCCACCAGTTAAGCTAAATGACTGGATTGCTGACGTAGATGGTCACCGCATAAAAAACACCAGTTTGTTGTTTTTATGAGGGACTGAGGAGGGGGGACGCCAGCATTTAGAAAAGTCAAAGTGTTGTCAACAGGTGCAACTTGACACACTTAAAATCCTTTGTGCTACGAGGGGGAGGTGGTCCCTGTGGTTTTGAGGAGGAGGCTGTGCATGTGAACAACATCGCTGTGACTCACACACATGCTACTGAGGGCCAAAAAGGACTAAATTTGAACATTAAATTTAATTTGGGTCCAGGAGGGTTATTAAATCTGCCTTTTCAAACTCTGACTGGGTCTGCTAGAAAGACGGCTCCGGGAGAGAGGAGAGGGAAAGCAAAAAAAGAGAGGATGACGAGCAGATAAAAGCATGAGCCTGAATACATCACCTGGCTCCAGAGATGATCACAGTGGCTCCGTTACATCTCAGCTTTGTGTTAGAGGAAGAAGACACAAAGTGCTGGCAGTTCATGGCTTTCTCTATAAACACATCGCAGCAAAAATGCAGAATATGTGCCTGGTAGAGCCGCTCAACAAGGACTAAGTGACCATCAGTAACTGGGATTTATAGCAGATGTATGTCTTTGTAAACATAAATCTGTCCTCCGAGTTTGCTCCAAGACTTAACACCGTTAATAGAGGTTTAGTCATCCAGGAGAGCAGGAAGTCAGTATGTGGTTTAGATACAAGCTTTACGCAACTCTGGTTTCATGTTATGTTTCCAGATGCCTTTCCATGTCCGCTGTAGCTTTACTGTAATATAGATAAATAATAAAAAACTGATAACTTAAAAGTAGAAACAAGAGATGACTCCATACCACTGCAGTTTTACTATTAACATGCATTAATTTGATATTTATTATTTAATACGCTTGTAAAAATGAATGATGCAAACGGGATAAGAGGTCTGCACGGTGGTTAGCACCACTGTCTTATAGAGAGGTCATCAATGGTTTGAGCCTCAGCTCGGACAGTGATCTCCCCTTTGGACGTTCTCCATCTACGTCCAAAGACATGCATACTATGTGGACAGGACATTTGAAATAGTCCCTAGGAGTGAATGTGTGAGACTCCTATTTGTCTCTTTATGTTGCTCTGTGATGGACTGGTGGCCTTTTCGGGCCGTACCTCTCACCCCCTGGATGCTGGGATAGCTTCCAGTGACCTTCAGTGGAATAAGCATCCATATAATGGATGGATATACAGAATATGTGGAATCATTGCTGCATCGTTTCTGTTTTTTTTTCTGCTTAAACCTTTATTATTTTATTTATCCACAGTATTTATGATGCTTCAGACAGTTTTGAAGCCTTATAGTTTGAAATTTATCTCAAGGTGTCAAACACAGTTATGATTGGTGCAGTTTAAAATATCTTAATCAGGCATTTTCTCAGCAAAGCTGTTTTTATGCATAATTAAACGTGACATTAAATAGTTGAGATCTTTTGTTGAAACTATCAGTTTGACAGACCTGAAAGAAATGTGTTCGTGTTCTTTAGTCATTCAGTCGAACCACAAGAACCACAGAGGGAAAACATCTCTGACAGAGGAGCGGTGATTCGTTGCCGGGATGGTTTGGTTTTGATGTTTACTAGTGAAGTCACAAAAACATTAATCCGTCACGTCAGATCACACGGGTCCAACAATCAGTGAACACTTTACTGACGTGTGGAAAAAGTGAAAGAACAAACGAATGTGTGGAATAACTCGAGTCCAGATATGCGGAAAAGTTATAGATTTGTAATAAAACATTCAGATTTGGGAAAATACTTTTTAAAGTATTTGTAATTAGAAAACTGAACTGACACAAATGTTTATAGATCAGGAGTCAGAAAGATAAAACCTGAATAAATGGATTTATTAAAAAAATTTATGCTATAATCCTTTTGAATACAAATTCTTCCATTATTAATCTGTTAATATAATCAAACTAATACAATATTTTATTATGTTCAGATTTATTATTTGTATTAATCAATGTGTTCTGAGTCTGAAATGTTTTGCTTAAGTATTTCCAGCTAATTATAGATGTTAGGAGATTAACTCGCGACACACAGGACTTCTCAGAGCTTCAGCAGCCTTTCAAACCAGGAACCAAGAACAGAAATTAAGCTGCTTTTCTTATCTCTAAACTCATAACATTACCATGACCCTGAATCTGAGAATCTATGGCCATTTTTCCACCAGATACAGCCAAACTTCACCCTGTTTGGACAAACCCAATCAGAGCAGAAGTTAGTGTGAAGCGCATGATTTATCCAGACAGTTCAGGCTTAACCTACAACACGTTTCCAAATCCCCAACTACGATGCATTTCTGCTTCATGGCATTACCATTTTTAGCTAAATGCTGCTTTTAATACTTTGTTCTCCACAGACTTAGAAGTCATTCTCCTGTTCATAACAGTACTTCAAAGCATGGCCTCCAGTATGCATCCCGCTTTTCACCCTTTGACACCCGGAGTCCTCAAGTAGGTCAGTATACCTCAGAGTCATGTGATTCACCCGTCAGATGGTTGCTGAGAGCACCTACCTCAAAGAAAATCACTGACCTCAAACACAAAGTGTGTGATCAGAGTTAGAAGAGGTCATTTGTGCAGAAACTTGTGTAAAAATTAAGCAAAGTGAAGGGAATCGGTTTATCATGTGAGGTTTAACTCATAAATTCTCCTCACTTATCTCAACACGGGACTATTCATGCGTGTGAGCGGTGACTTGCCTCTGTTGGTATGCGTTGCATGAGTAGGCAGTACCTGAACAGGTGGCACTCCCTAAGTGAGTCAGTATCCCTTTGATATCTGCAGTGATTCACCTTCACAACGAACATAACAACTGATGTCTTTAACAAAGACCAACCTGCTAGCAATAAAACATAACTAAGTGGAGCTGCTGTGACATGATAAATGCGATAAGTACATGGGTTGCGCTGCATTGCATCATTCAGTACCCAGTGTAGCTTCTCTAAACCACAAGCCCTATCATAACTATTCACACGGTCACTGAATGGAGCAGTAGTAGTGGTATTAAAAGCTATATTGTCGTCCCCTGTGACATATTTTGGCTTCTTAATGTCCCAGATGGCCGTCCGGTCCTTGTGTGTGTAGTCCACAGAGAAAGTGGGGACCATTTCCTGTGTGAACCAACACCCAGACAAACAGTAAACAATCACAGAAAACAACCTAGTGTACATTTGCAGGGGCATGACCACTAAGAAGTAAACTGATGCCACTAATATCTGTGTATCTGTGTACTCTGGACAGGAAGTTTACAGGACGGCCAAGCACGTACACTCTGGCAATTTGAAGGGGTGTGTTGAAGGGGGATTAGAGAAAGTAAAGGAGGGGGCAAGTTTCCTCACAGCCCCTTAGCAACAAGGCCTGCTGGCAAGGTTTCCAGAATGTACTGTGGTTTACAAGAGAGATAAACATTGACTTTGCCACCAGGAAAAGTAAATCTGATTTCAGTAATGGAACGCTGCATGACTTAAAACACAGATCAGACAATATAGAAAACCAATAATACCCCACCAAGCCCCATCAGCTGATGCTACATTTCATTTTAACTGAGATATTTACAGTGAGCAGCATCCGAGATGAAACGCCACCATTACTGCGGTTTGATGACAAACACCGCAAAACGAGGCAACGCACAATTTGCAATGTTATTCAGGAACTCCATTCCTTCTTATCACATCCTGCAATGTAATAATCTGTGTGAGAAGGGAAGTAAATCCATCCTGGTGTCCCGAATATATTCCAATGTTGCACAATTGGAGCTTACAGTACTTTTAATGGCTGCACAGCTGGAAAAAACAACAGCAGAGGAATAAAAAGACGTCTCTGTGAGGGTCTGAGAGGAATAAACTTTCCTGGAAAAACTGTTGAGACATTCTGGCTTTAATTGACTGTTAGGGGGATTGAATGATTACAGTCATTTTTACAATACTATACTTTTAAACATTTATTTTGCACCCCACGGCAGTCCACTTATTAATAGGGTCATAGAAGCAGCTACATCCGCTGTGACAGCCCGATAGCCATCATATGCTGAATGTCTGCACAATATGACCACATGATGTCCAACACAGATGGTGGCTATAATGTTAGAAGTGAAGGGGGGTGTAAATGATACAGCACATGCACTGTACAGAACAAGAAACACAAGCCAGTGGCGTTAAATGGGCATAAATCTACACAAACAAAACACTTACAGTCAATAACAACAACAACAAACACTGTATTGCTTCCAGTGTGTGAGTGCTGCCCAGACTTGTTTAATCTTCTCACACAATTTTCTAGACATTTCCGTGATTTTAACTTCTGAAAGAGTTGGTGTTTTGAATGCTTTTTGCTTCAATGGGATTTTTCAACTCGTCTCGCGCACTTTGAGACAGCGTCACTCCGTATCACTCATTAATGCCGCTCATTTTACAACCACATAAAAAAGGTTTAAACAACTTTTAAAAAGAAGGACAACAAAAGCGAGTAAAATAATGAAAGGCAGATTTAATTTAAGCCGTTTTAGAGGTGTACTTACGAAAAGTTTCCCGACCACCTGAGCGAAGTTCATCTTCGGGAACCTCGAGTGAATCCCAGGCAATTCGCGTTACAAGCAACCAGTATGAATATTCTTTAAAAAACACACACACTCACAGTGAAAAACAACACGGACACACAACCCGAAGCTAAAACCTATCCGTCATCCCGCTTCTTTCATGGGTTAGCTTCTTTTAGTGTCAAAACTTCACAGATTTGTCGTTTGCGCGAGGAGACCGACACACGGACTGAGACCAAATGAGCAGCTTTTTTTTCCTGCCCCAGAACTTCATGTGACGTCACGCAAGGGCAACCAATCAAAACTCTTCTCTTTGGAATAATAATTAAACAGGTTTCAGGCTGTCAGCGCAAAGCGACGAATTCTTTGCAGCAATCAATGCAGCAAATGTTTTAATGATGTGTGCCTTTTAGTCATGATTCACAGAAACTCTGCTAGCTTTATAAATAATCTCTAAGCAAGTAAAGCATCATGCTTTGATCAGGATTCGCAGGTTACACACTCCATTCTCACTAACTAGCCTATATAATGTGTAACTCGCTCGAAATAACCAGCTAATAAGCAACAGAAGTGAATGAATAATCACAAATAGGCTACACTTCGCTAGCATGTCGGGAAACATAAAGAGGCGACCCTCAACCAGTATTTTCCCTTTACTTAGAAGCTTATCCAACTTTTAAAGAGCCATACTGTACATAAAACAGATCAGCTACAATTTAATGACACCATTTAAGCAACATCAAATAACAAACATCCTGTCAAATGTGGTTCCTGCTGACAAAATCTTATCTAAAGTGGGTCTGTGGGATAATGCTTGTGTTTAGGGAGGGAAAAGCGGAAGACATTTGGGCAAACCATGTCAGTGTAATTCACCAGTCAAACAAACAAACAAATAAATAAACAGTTTTGAGTGTAAATAAATCACAGGCCAGACATTCTCTCAGATGCTGGACTGATGAAACCAGAGATTGAGCAATTTCTTGAGACATTTTAAAGCTCTTTGCTGTGCGTCTCACTTCTCAGTCTAGAAACCGCTGTGTTATGAAACATTCCAATGATTAGTTAGATATCTTGTGACCAAAGGCATGATACTGACATTACAGAGAGGTGGGGAACATACGCAAGCTCACAGTTAGAGTATCAACTAGTAGGGCAAAAATGCCCTGTTGGATTAAACGCTGATGAAAACGGTCTGGTCTGGTCACAGGTGACTGCTGCTGCTCAGCCAAACATGTCAGAATAAAAACTGCTTCTCACACGGGGATGTTGTTTCCTGCAGTGCAGATAGTGCTCTTGCAAGCTCCTAAAGGACTAAAAACTACAACCTTGATGCTTTTAAAGAGGCTGTAAAGTTCACAGTGTCAGATAATCTGGCTTTAAGTTGTTACAGGGAATAACAGCAGTACTAGTTGCACGACTTATCAGCTGGCACCAACATGTTTCAATTAAAACTGTCTAGGAAATCTATCTGTATCTTCCAAACGGAGCACATCCTGTGCTCCTCCTTCAGAGGTCCTTGACTACGTGCTCAAAAACAGGAAGTGTATGATTGAGTTGTTTGCAAACTTATCCTGAGCAAGTCTGTATGTAAGGCCGCTGGGTTGATTAGTTCAAACTATAAACACCACAGCCGTGGCAAATATTTCAATGCATTTGTTTATCATCAGTAGTTTTAGGGAGAAGGTTCAACTTTTACCAGTGAAGGAAGTTCGCAGCCGGAGGGCATGCAGCTCAGGATAAATTTGCATATCCTGTGTGGGAGATGTGCGATGGCCTGTGTGTTTGTATATGTGAGTGAGTGGGCCGTCTGTGTGTGCAGCAGTTGGTATTAAATCGGAGTTTGTGACCTGCAGAGGAAAAGCAGAAAATAAAAGGAAGGGAAACCTTCCTGAGCGTCATTTGTCTTGTGACGCCTGCTGGGTATTGTTTCACTTGCTGTTGAGGAAGGTTGGCCAAAGACAAGAAAAAAGAATATTAATAAAAATAAAACTAAAGAGAAGATGTAAGTTGTTCTTTTTTAAAGTTAGAAAATCAGTTTTAAAGACAACAAAAAACTTGCATATATCCTGTAATTGATTTTAAATGTGATTTTGTGAAAAAGTCAAAGGGAAACATGTATTTATGTTAACTCATCACTGGTTGTGCTGGAAAACAGGACAATTTGGATTGCATTCTTTAAACAGAGGAGGCATGTGGACTTCAAACTTAGTTTAATCATTTAAAATGTGGTGTTTATGCTCCTAATGTCAGTCATATCAGTCAAATTAAGACTCTTATTAATATTTATAATAGAGGATTATGGAACTGAAGTCTGTGTTCTGTACAAAGCTTTTCTCCACGAGTTTGCAATAACAACACATAGAGAGTTGAGCTGCATGCTCACAGTCAAAGGTGAAAGTGCACGGCCTGATTGTTGTGCTGAGAGGAGGTCCGCAGCCTGATACAGAAGCAGAGGTTATTGTTTATCTTCTGTGTGGCGGATTGCAGCATGACATCCATCCTCTTCCGTCCTCCTTCTCAGGGATTGAACTAAACTTACCGTACAATGTGCATAATCAATGCTTTTATTCTCAACAAAGCACCAACCTGCTTCTTCCATGTGTGAAAAGTTGGCTCTCTGACATTAGTGCACATTGTGGTTGCAGCAATTATGTTTCAGAAACCCTTCTATGAGGAAGTTCTTGCTTTGTCTTGAACAAAACTAGCCTCTTTTTGACAGCAGCTAGGAACAGTCGTCTTTCACCATGTTATCATTTGTCTCCTCGTGCCAGAAAAAAAAAAAAAAAAGTCCCGGGAATGTAAAATAGCTGGAATTACCCTGCACACAAAAACATTTCTTCTCAATAATCAGTATATTAGTTTATAATTGTATTAGTTGGTTTTTTTCCTGTCATAAATTGCCCACATGTGGGCTGTTTTGTGCTATTGTTTCTGTAATTTAACTATTAAAATTTGAACTATGGGCATATTTATCTTCAGCAATATATGCTTGCAAAACATTTTGCAGGACAAACATTTTTGTGCTTCTTCACCTACAATCTGCCAATCATGCGGCCGGAGCCATTTTATAGATACACTGCACATTTAATCTCTCAAAATATTGTTAAAATGAATTATTTTTGTTTTGTTTTACAATGTGCTGCAAGTCAGTTTCACTGAAAGACCCAGAACCTTGTTTTAAGATTTTTACACATAGAAATAGATCTAAACTACCTTGATAATCTTCTTTCGTCATAAATGTAACTCTTGCAGCATATTTTTTATGCAATAAAAAATGTAAATGTATCTCGTTCTGCGTTTCCATGAACTGTAAATGTAAATATCACAATAAAAATGCACTAAACACCTGCAAAGTGATGTTGTTGTTGGCTAAAACTTTATAAATATTACTGGTACATATAGTTGTAGTTGAAACAGCAGTCATAACCATATTATTTAGGGTTAATAAATATCTGCTCCTGATAGAGAACACATTAAAACAGCAGAAATAGAAATGTTTTAGGCTTTAAAAAAAACTTCTTTAGGATGAATATGAATATCTTTGTTGGATGGATGCAGCTGCAGCATAATATCTCTATCAAATTACAATGCAGTATGTAAAGTTCATCACTGCAAAGGCCAAGTCTGTTAAAGGAGATGGAGAGAGAGAGAGAGAGAGAGAGAGAGAAAGAGACTTAGAGGGAGAGAGAGAGAG
>JBAMIG010000020.1:3790423-3811989 GCA_037177335.1 Kiunga ballochi
TATATATATATAAAGAGAAGGCTGTATAACTATTTTTCTTATTTTTTATTTTTATTTCTTTATATATACATTTTTTATATTTAATATATTTTTTATATAAAAAAGTGAAGGCTGTATAACCTTACATTTAGAATTTACTGTAATTATGTTTTTGTTCACTTATTATTTTGATGATGTTTTGTGTATAAATATCTCATATGTATGTGTGAGAGAGTGACAGAGAGAGAGAGGGATATCTTCTGGACTGGATTTTGCTTTCTGAAAATGATTTGGCCCTGTTGGCTTCATCCCGTTGTGATCCCCAGCTCTCGCTTGAAAGATTTAAGGCTGAATACAAGTTCAGTGAAGCGGGTGGGATGGGGACCAGTACCTCCAAATCTAAGAACACGGGTTTTAGGTAAAAAAAAGAAAAAGCTGGGGTGTCATCTCTGGGTTGGAAGAGAGATATTCCTCCTGTTCAAGTATCTCAGGATCTTGTTGATGAGTGAAGGAAGGATAAACCCTGAGACTGACAGGCGACTCGGTCTGGTTTTAACTCTCCACTCTGTGCTGGTCTGTCATGGTGAAGGAGCTGAGCCCGAAGCTGAACCAAAGCATGTTTACAGCCTGGTACAAAAACTATTCAAGATTTAAAAGGCTGAGTTTACCTTCATAACAACTGTGGGGTGAATTTTTTGTAACTCAACCATTTAGATGTAATCTAAACTTGAAATCTGGCAGAATTAGTGGTGTTTCCTTTGATTGACAGGTTCAGCAGCAAAAAAGGCAGAGTGTAGCAAGAACACAGTTTTTAGTCAGATAACAGTGTGTCAATCATCCACCCCCACACTACGTCCATCTTTTATTTACAGTCTGGTTAAAACAGGCACCATGAAAACACTTGACAGTTTGGTGATGGAGGGGAGTTATGGGGTGGTAGCCTGATGGTTACAGGAGGTAATACCACACATACTGAGACAGGATAACAAACAACTTGATGCTTTTTATATGAGACATTAAACGGACATAAAGTGTGTCTACAGACTACATGTGGTACAACAACCATCTTAAAATTGAAAATCTCAGTGTTGTCTGCAAGTTATGACTTCTCTGTTTAGAAGATTAATCAACTTTTTAATTCCAGAAACTATTTTTTTTTATTAATATCCCGATATTTTACTTTGTTGAAGTTATCTTCATTTCCCCTGATGCAACCATTTGTTTTAAAAACACTAATGCATGCACATAAACGTTTCCTTTTTCTGTTTTTTTAGTGCTTCTTTTGACTTTTTCTGTTTGGATTTGAATAAAACTGGCAACAGAAATTTTGCTTGATTACAAAACTCATAACCTTTTTTCATAAGGGGAAAAAATTGCATTACAAGAATTTCAGCCGTCTAAAGAGAACTTTGAATAGAAGAAATCCCTAAATGAGGCAAATTTATGCAGAAATATGTATATGAAAACAAAACAATTCCAGGAAATCCCTAAAATGACATGTTTGTCCCAACAGAGTACAATCATAATGGATAAAGAGCTGTTGTGGAGTTCCTTTGAGTATCTTTGAAACAATGACCACACTACCAGAGGGAAAAATAAGTTCATGCCAAGTTCCTATAATCTGACAAATGATGTGGGAGTTTCTGGCAACATGAACTGGAAATATACTGTCAGGTGTGTTGTTGTCTACTTAACACTCGTGTTTATGCTTTATTTGGAGGGAAAGATGCTTGCTTGTGAGTTAGGACTTTATTTAGAGTGAAAGGAGGTGTGAAAGTAAAGCCTCCTGACTGGTTCAGTCTGGTTTACGTCGGGCTGTGCATTAACCCACGATTACCATTAAGCAAGGAATGCTTATCTTTTGTTCAAACATTCGAGGTGATGTCATCAGTACTTTCCCAAGCGGCACCTGGGCATGATCTGGATTTAGGGTAGGGCACTTTGTGGTTGTGATTATTGGACTGTTGTAATGTGGCCTGATTGGTCACCTGACTTCCTTTCTTTATTTATATATACATCTATTTTTTTTAAAAGAAGCTTCTTGACAGAAGACAGACTTCAGTCAGGGGGCCTAAACAGATTAGCAGCCTGGTGAACTGTGCAAATACACAGACAAAATGTGTGTGTTTGTGTGAGCTGCCAGCTGGAATGTGTGTGGGTGTCAGCGTCTGTATGCTGTTGTATATATTGTGTGATTTAGGAGGGAAAAAAAGCTTTGAATAAATAATAAACACCTTTTAATGGAATGGGGGTAATTAAAAGGAGGGCATGGAGCTGTGTTTTTACATATGTGTGCGCATAGAACATATTGTATCGCCAGCAGAAGAGAGTGTATGATGGAAAAGGAGAGAATAAAAGGACTTGTGGCTGAATCCACAGTGCTGATGCTAGCTGTCTGATCCACTCAGAGACAGTTGGCAGCAGACTTTCTACCAGCCACAAATGTACAGTAATTCAAAGCATGCAATGTGACGCCGTTCCCTGCAAGCTTAGGCTGCAGTCACCCACCCACTCATCAACACACACACACACACATAGTAATATATGCCATAAAAGCAACAAATGCACTGAAGGCTCCGTTCCATGTGATGCAATTATTCACAGTTTCATGGCTAATTTTGGCTGAGGCCAAGTTCATAACTGAGCAGGGCAACTTTTTGCAGGATCTCCCAAACAAACAAGCAAGTTCAGCTCAAGGGTTTCAGAGCAGAACTTCATAAGAAAGAAGGGTTAACAAAGTTAGCACGCAACAATAACAGCACGGCCAACTTTAAAAGCAGCACTGTGCAAATAGGATTTACTGGCACAATCAATTACTGTTTGGGGACGAGCACAGCTGAACGCCTGTTTTTGGAATGGTTGTAGGTTTTAATCTCTTAAAGTTATACTTTTTTTTTTCTTTTTTTTTTTTTAGAAATTCTGCAATATGAGTGGAAATAATCAGACGTAGGATGACAAGGATGTTAGGACTGAGAAACAAAAGCAGCGGCAAAGAAAAACAAGATTCCATCTTTTGTAGGTTAGTTCTCATGAGCTTCACATGACTTGCATTTAGCCCTTCTCTCACACCCCCTCCTCCTCCTCCTCCTCTTCTGTGCTGAGCACTACCCCTCCCTCCTTTCCTCCTATCCCCCCCACCCCATCCCTTCTCTCTCTCTCTCTCTTCCTTGCAGCACATAGACTTCCTGTGTGTCCTGGCCCGAATGGTATGTGCATGGAGTGGGTGTCTGGGAGGCCTTTCATCCGGCATGGAAAGAAAAGAGAAGTAGAGAGAGAGAGAGAGAGAGAGAGAGAGTGGAGGGTAAAAAAAAGAAAGTGAGAGAAGAGAGTCATCTTTAATCCGTTTGAGTCAGAGCAGTTGTCCAGGAGCGAGCGGGGTGGGGCCCTATAGAAGGGGTGAGAGGGTTCTGCTTGTGCCAGGGAAGTGTACAGCGTCTGGAAGGAAAGCGGGAGGCCTGCTGGGAAAGCCTGCAGCCTGCATGTTTGCCTTCCTGGGACTGATGACATCCGGCTGGGACACAACATGCATGGCTGATTGAAGATCCTAAAGTAGGATAGACAATAATGAACTATTCATGCTATGCGGTGAGAAAATGCATTGAACAACGACATGCAGAGAAGGCACAAAGTAACTTGTGTGTTATGCAGCAGTAGGGAGATGAGAGCTTTGCAGGAACCTGCAGCCTCCTGGGTGAGCGCTGAGGAACGTTTGGCGTTGTCAGACAGGGTGAGGCTGACTGCTGCATGCCAGCCAGAGCTAGACGCTACCCACACTGGGAAGGGGTATGTGTGTGAGGCTGCCTCATGTCATGGAAACAGCCTACTGTTGTGTGTGTGTGCACAAACGTGCACACAGGATATTAAGACATGCCGAGACGAGTTGACCTTTAATGAGAAGACAGGATACAGCACCATCTACTGTTTGGCCTGGGTTGTGTTTTCCCACAATCCATTGACAGGAAATGTTTCATCATGATTTGATATAGTTTAGAATGAAGTAAAAAAAAAGATTTATTTATAAATGATTTTAAAATGGCCTGAGCTTTACTACTACTCTCACTATCAGCACCTCTTTCCGATACTATTCATTACCTCTTAGTTTTGATCAAACCCAGAAGCCTCACTGAGCATGTGCAGAAAAAAAATCCATTTTTTTCCATCTCTATAATTGTAGTATTCAAACCCTTTAACATATATTATTTTATGAAAATAGGTCTAAGTGAAGAACACACAGTCAATTAACATCTTCAAGACGCTTTGCATAAAGGGCACATAATTTTCCATAATTAGGCTGCTGTATCAGATGAATGATATAGCAAGCTAATTATCCTACCTTATTATTCACATAGAGAGGATGGAGTTAGAAAGGTTCAAAAGTGAGTTATAGTTGTAATATAAATGTCATGGGAGGATGAGAAATAAAGTAATTAACTTATGCTTTCTCAATTTAGGAGGGCAAATGTATCAAGAGGGTTTTTTTTCAGCCTGCAGCTTGAACAAGAACATTACAACCTGCATATTTAGCTGTTTTTATATTGTTTTGTACAGAAAATGGGTTAAATAACTAACATATTTGTAGTGATTTCATCTACCTGCTTCTTTATGAGTGTAAATGCAATACTGGTCCCATTCTGTGGCATCTTTATTCCAGCTCCAGTTTTAAATGTAAGACATGTTATGTAACAAACATTTTAACTCTTTACTAAGCTTGAACATGGTTGTGTTTTATTTTCTATTCCTGTGTGCTATGTTGGGTTTACACAGTGTTAAAACCTTATTTAATGACATTTTCTTTATCTGTGCTCTTATTTAATACACTATTTTGAATGCAATTTGTTTTCCCCTCCTGACTTTTTTAATGCTGTAATACCCGGGTGTAATAAAATGCTGAAAACGTCATTAAAACTACAAATTTATTGACAATAATTAAAAAAATAAAAACATCATATGCACATTTATTTTAGTATTGTATTTCTTTACATATTTATCCTTCTAAAGGTGCGTTCCACAGGTTTTCCACTCACACACATTCCCATCCCTTTCTGACGGGTTTAGTATTAACTAGCGTCACCAAGTCGACTGTAAAATTAAAGATGGAAAAACTATGAATTTGTTATTGTTGTGCAATTTATGTGCAAAAGTCTTGATCCAAACTTCACATCTTGTTATTACGGCTTTGAATCAAACTGTCTTCTGATCCTTTTGAGTATTAGTTTTCCAGGAGTTTTATTTTCTTTGGAATTCTGCAGATTTTTCCCTCTATTTTTATTCCAGTCCTTGATCTTTTTCAGAGGAATATTTTTTGTGTTGTTCGCCAAGCTACTAAGCACTGAGCTATGAATGGTTTAACCTAAAGTACCACAGACTAAAAAGATGGACCTTTTTGTGTCGGTACACTATAGACACCTTAACTAGTCATTTTAAATTGTGTTTAAAAACATATAATGTATTTGAGTCCGACACAAAGACTCATAATTTCTTTCTTCTCTAGTTGAGGAAACAGCATAAGAGGAGGAAAAAACTATAAGATTAGCAAATGGTCTGAAAAAAGTGGGGAAAATTCTGCAAAATCCTGGAACAGAACCTGAGAGATGCATCTGGATCTTCTTTTCATCCATCGATTGTTCAGTAAAACCACATCAGAAATAGAGGCTGCTAAGTAGCCATTCCTAGGAAAGGAAACCAGTAGAGTCTGATATGCCTATCTGGGTCAGGGTGATGTCTGTGGTGGTGTTCCCATGTGGTCACAGATCGCTTCTCTGGTTGGATGGTCATCTGAAGCAGTTTTCCTCACCTGGATCATCTCGCCCCTGCAATGTGGTGTTCATCTTGTGAAGTACTTCCTACTTGTTAAGACTTTTGTTGTATTAAAAGTCCTATAAAACTAATGTTTGATTAGATTCATGTGTCCGAAAGTGCAAATTATTCCCTATAAAGTCCTCCCTAAACACTCCTAAGGGGTGTCTGATTGTTCAGAGAGAGAAAAAAAAGTGCACTCAACAATGACCCACAATTAGGTAATAAGCCAACAATGACATAAACATCAGGGCGTGTAAGCAAAAATCTATAGATCATCAACTCTATCCTCTTTTTTTCTCGATCAAATATGATGTAAGAAAAATAAATCACACTATAAGCAAAAATAAAACATCTTCAGACAAATAGGGAACATCTTCAGGTGTGTTGTGGTTGCCATAGTTACAGCTGATAGTCATGTGATGTGAGACAAGGCAAAAGTGGTGAGCTTCCTGTCTGAATCACCAACAGAACGACGACACTATGTGGCGAACAAACTGTTAGGAAGTAGAGTGGATATCCGGACACAGACTGTCAGTTTTTTAATGTGAGCAAGAGTGCAGCTTCCCTTAGCTGTGTAGCATAGCCGCACACCGCTTAAACACGAGAGTTACGATGCTGCAAGTCATCTTGTCATGAGTTACATGTGAGAGGAAGAACAAATTGGTGCTGGTTTCCTCTCCCAGCTGGCCACGGTTATTACATTCCCAGCAGAGATGCACCCATTCGCAGAGCGAGAAGACGTCAGTAAGCACAGATAAACAAAGAAAACACACTTTAACTGTATATTTATTTCAACACAATACAATATATACAGCATCAAATTGAAAATCTCTAAATAAAAGAAAAGAAAGAAGGAATTAGGTCTCAAACATTCCCAAAGTAGCAACATAAATATTAAACTGCATTAAAATGCTTCAGATAAAACATACAAACTCTTCATGTAACCTCTTAAAGAATAAATATTCACCATGTCCAGCGCTTAAATGAGACTGAGAAGGCAATCTTAGAAACAATCCCGAGGAACGAATAAAGTTTGGACCGAAACTGTGACAAACGTTTGATGAACTCGTACAGCTTATATCGTTTTCCACTTTTCTTCTGAAGCAAAGCAGATTTTACAGTAGCAGGCTGTGACAAAGAGAAAAAAAACACCACACACTGAGTTGAATTAGTAGCAGGAATCTAGGCTGGATTCTCCAAAGACATATAACACATCTTTTTTCCCTATTTTTTTCATTTACAAACAACTTTTTCTGCACACGCTCACACAAGCATTCTCTGAGTTTATTTAAAGGACACTAACAGACATGCTGAGCATCCTCAGGCGACAGATGGTCAAATCATCTCCAGCCAGTTCATTGTCGCTGCAAGTTTCTGGCATCAGAGATAACAGGTATAAATGCTTCAATATTCGCAGGAAACACCTCTGCAGTGTGTGTAAGGTGAACGCTGTTTGTGGCAATTACCACTCAGCTTTGCATACTAGTTTCTTTGATGATTTGCTTAAGGAAAAAAAATAAACATGACCAAAAACTTACATGAAGAAGAGGCACAATGTGTACATGGATAACTATAAAGCTCATCTGTGTCCTTTTAAATCTTGTTTAAGTGTGTGTGTGTGAGAGAGAGAGAGAGAGAGAGAAAGAGGATGGCTGAATTGCAAGAGCAAAGCAAAAAAGAAAGATAAAACCCCATTTTTGGAAAATGTGGTGTTTAAAAAAATGTGTAAGAAACCTCCAGAGTTCAAGTGGGATATTTGGTGAGCATCCAGGGAGCAGAAAAGCTGTTTTTGGAGTTGGATTTGGCATCACAACACCTTGTTGTCCAAGCTTTAAGCCGAGGACTCAGACAAGCTTCAAAGCCTTTGGACAAAAACAAACTCCAAACGTCCAATCAGTAACTCCAGCAGTGTCCAATAAGTCCACACAGCCCCAGCATAAATCAGAAGGTGGTCCCTGTTTGTTCTGGATCTGCATAGCAAAGCGGGATCAATGTAACACTCAGGAATGTAAATTCATTTTGATCCAAATGTGGAAAAAAATGACATCAACTTTATGGAATACCTTCAGCTGTCATGTGGAAAATAGAAGCTGTCCTTTTGGAAAGTGCTTTGCTGGATGTGGTGCCAGCATAATCTCCCAGCATCCATTTCTCACAGGTCAACATTTCCATCAAGTCTCGCCTCTGAATCCACGATGCTGATTCGGTTGCTCAGCAGACCATCAGCCTTCATCCATCCACTGAAACATTCGCATCCTAGATGCTGGGCGGGAAGGTTGACGAGAAAAACTCCCTCTTTTAAACATTTTTCTTCTTCCTATAATGCTTCCGTCTTTCTTAGATTTTGGTTTAGATATTTTCTGTAATATTTATGATGGAGGAAGAGTGCCAAAGCAGCTGGATGACTGCTTCCTTTATGAAAAGGATTCATTTGTTGGTTTTTCTGGATTCATTAATTCACATGAACAGAAATAATTTTGAAACCGTCTCCTTTTGCTATGAATTTTTGCAGCAGCAGCAGCAAAAGCAATATTTCCCCTGACTAATCCACAAGCACAGATACATATTTGACTCAAATAAAAAAAAAGAAAAAGAAAAATGACTGGAAACGATTGTCAACCCATTGAGGTCACAGGATGTGTTCTGTGCTTCGGCAGAATGGGTCAAGTCATTCCCAATCATTCCACTGTGTAAATAAAGAGACATCAGTGGGATGTGTTGGGTCATGCATCAGGAAACTGTAGACAGATTCTTCCCCCCTTCATCTAAAAGAGAAACTACTGTAAAAATCTGTGTAATAGAAACATGTAGCAAACTCTGCTGGAAGTTAGCAGCGCCACACCTAAAACAGGAAAGAGGTACTTCCACGCGGCACTGTGGGAGATCCACAGATTATATCTGACGCAAATTTAGCTGTGATTTCTTTTTTAGCTTTCACTTGAAAATGTCTATTAATCCTCAACAGGAGAGGCAAATGTGGGAATAATCAAAACTTATGTGCATTAATCAGCATGTAAAGCTGGACAAACTGCCTCAACAACTAATTAAATAGTGCCATAGACACTGCCAGAGCTACTCATTTCTGAAGTAAGGACGTCTCAACTCCTAATTTTTTTTAAGTGTTCGGCTGTTTTCTGCCACCTCGCTCCAGTCAAACACTCCTCTTCTTCTACTGCTCATCTAGCAGTCTGACTGATTGCAGAAATGATTTGCATCAAGATGTTATCTTATGGTATGACCTCATGGCTTGCCTTCAATCAAAAAAGGAGAAAAAAAAACCTAAAAGAAATGTGCTTTAGCTGCATTTTACAGTTTTTAATACATATTTATGCCTTAGAGCAGAACCTCTGAAACAAATCAGTAATAGACATTTTATTGCTCAGATTGGAACTATCTCTCCTCGTTCATTTAGAGCTCGCTCGACCACCACAGCTCACAATATGCACCGTTTTCTCAGCTGATGGAAGCCGGCATGAATGAGCGAGTCTGAATATTCATCAACAGGATCAACAACCCCAGAGGTTCTAAATAAAGTTAATAGATTATTTTAAGCTATAAGGGGAATCAAAACCAGACAAATAGGTGGAAGTACTGGGAATACTTTAACAATAAGACATTTTTAGCCATGCAAACCAAAAAAGACTAGGAATAAATAAAAAAAAAGGGTGTTAATAGTCTTTATATTCACAATAGCTGCATAGAGATGAGGTCAGATAGAGAGATGACATGCAGCAAAAGGGTTCTGATAAGATCTGCAGCTTCTGAACACAGAGCACCCGCTTAACCAGTTGAGCTATCCATCATCCAAAATAATACAATATCCCTACAGAGTTGTTTCTGGGGGCACCATCTCCATCAAGAGCTCTGTTTAGGGGCCGATTCCTGCAGCAGAAATACACCTTTAATCAGGAAAATTATGTTAAAGAAGCCCAAAACCAAAAGGAAAAGAGAGAAACAAAACAGTCAGCATCAGACTGACTTTGACATGCTAGAGAGAGCTCAGAGAAGAATTCGCCTTTATTGGCAAGGACCAAATTGTAAAAAAGAACAATGAGAAAAATTCAGTAGCGCTGCTTTTAAAAGGAAGGTGGTATTTGGGCCAACCCAACCACATTAAAATTCAGAGAAAAAAAATATTAGACACACTTCAAACTACTTTGCTGATCTCAGAATTTCCTTTGCAACAAAAAACCTTTCCCTCATCTGTCAATGTTTCAATCCTTCAATCCCAAAGCAGCTTTTGCCTGTTAAAAACCGTCACTCCAGATGTGATATCCCCAGATCTCCAAACATGTGACTGCGCATGGAGACATATTGGATTAATAGTAGTGAATAAATTCATGCTCCTTCTTATGCTGTGGGGGTCTTCTGTCTAACAGACAACAGGTTTGCATCATTTCCATTGGCAGCCCTGACTTATTGAAAACAGATTTCAGCATTTATTGAATGCAAAGCATACATCTGTGGGTGAACACATCTGAATATTTCCATAATGTTCATTTCAGCAAAAAATTGCCTTGTCACAATCAAGCCAGCAGGACCAAATCAATCTGCAGCTTTCTTTGCCAGATTGAGCTGAAAAATGGTCGATGCCTGCTCATAAAACACACAGAAAACTGCAAAAAAGAGTTTTTTTTTTTAGATACACAGCTTCGTGTGTTAAAGAAAAGGTCCATATCTGAAGATATTTTAACTTTTAAAAAGGAAGTCAAGCTTTTATTTTTCAGTGTTAGCTTAGCTAAATTAGGCTAAGCTAGCAAGAAGAGCTTTAGCTTCTTGCAGGAATTATATAATCCCACATTCTCTAAACAAATATTTAAGTGTATTTTCACTTTGTTAAGCCTTTATAAGATTTTGACAGCACTTTTTGGACACTGCTGCATGATTCCACCGTTCATAATTCTGACTTTTTACAGACTTTTTGATGGATATAAAAACTGTCTGGTCATTTAAAGTCACCTTAATGAGCTCAGAGAAATGCATAGATGTTGCTCTCAATCAATAACACTTTTATCAAATGCCTATCATTATAAAGTTTAACTTTGGAATAATGTGAAATCATAATGGTCACAGAAGCTCAAACCATGCATGAATAGCTTGTTTTGTAGGGGTTTCTGTTTAATTTTCGCCTCAAACTGTTTTCTAAGACTGGGCAATTTCTCTGCTTTCAGAATTATAATCATTACATAGGTGGAAAGAGAGCTGCAACACATAGTTCAACACAACGTCACTTTATTAAGTTGAGAGGCAAATGGAGCAACTGTGGGGATTTAAAGCGGATGCTGGCTCTGCTGAGATGAGAGCGGGGAGGGAGTGAGTACTAGCGAAGCGTCCTTAAATCACGATGCCCATGTATTTGATGATCTAGTGGTCTGAGAGAAGCAGCTCCAGTCAAGTCAAACATCAAAAGTCCAACTTTTAATTAGAAAAAGAAAAGAGAACAAAAAAATTTACCTCCAAGGAGGTAAATTTACACCAATCTTCACCGGTGCCAGCAATTTGCAGGGCCTGTAATGCTCCCCTGGTCCGTCTGAAGTCACATGTTGATTATTTGATACGAAGGGATGTGGTTCAGTTCTGTCTGTGTTTCCAGATGAGGCACAGATCGGCCGGGTTCTCCTCTGCAGTCTTCGTTTTGACGATTTTCAGTCTGAAAATATTCTCCCGCTCTCAGCAGGTGGGCTTCTCCGTTTCACACAACAGGACCAATTTCCTTTTAAATAACTAGTTGTCGTCTCTCATTTCACATGATGGACAAGATGTTGTGACAGAAGAATTCCTCTCTTTGTTTTTTTTTCTCTCTTCCTCTTTTTTTCCTTTAAAAAAATTAAGTTAGCTCCGGAAACACCACACACACAGTTCAGAAAAGAAACCAATCATCAGGAGATCTATAAAATTAATGACAAATTTCTGTAATGACAGTATAACACGAAACATTTTAATTACCCAGAGGACTGTTTGATGGCAAGTATTGTCTACTGGGAGGGTCACAACACCAACCTGACTGGCAGTCATCCCTATTAGGAGTCTTCTCCACATTTACATCTACAATCTTTGAATACAGGTGACTGAACTGGTCTTCAGAGATGATAGAGGCGGATATCTCTCAATCAAAGTTGGGCATGTGGTATAATGATACCCCTTAGCAATGTCTTGTAATCTCTACTTATCTCTTGGTCATATCTTGACTTTGTTGTGTCTGTATGGACCATTTGGTTAGGCAGAGGTGTTCCTTTAATACCTGTCTGCTCCTGTCCTTAGGATAGTCAGTACACCTGATCGTCAGTGTTCATGCAGTGAAGGTTCATCATGATTTGATCTGCCATGGACCTTCCCTACCCAAATTTTGTGTATTCAGAGTCCTCCTTGTTGCAGCCAAGAGTGGTGGCGCTCCTGGGGGACTGAACCTTGCCGATCTCCTCAAGGGCACTGGCCAATGAGTCCAGGTCTCCAGAGTCCTGGTGCTGGGCTTCCCACAGACTCAGAATCACTGAGGACGGACTCTCCTGGCATGCAAAGTAGCACAGGTTCCTAGAGGCCGTGGAAAATGGAATATTTTAATAACAGATCACATTGCATAGCAATGACTAACAAAGGAGTGGCTCTATAATGAAGTGGTTGCTTTGTAGTCATTATAGCAAGCAAAGTTGTTTTAAAGAGCTTATTATACTAAAATTGAAATAATTAAAACATTTAGTAGAAAGACAGGAAAAAAGTGTGAAAATCGGAGCAGCATAAGCTCATATACTCATGTTCAGCTTTAGAAATGAGTACGTGGAGCTGATATCACCCATTAGGCATGTTAGAAATGAGTCATACCTGATCTCTAATGATGCAACCGCGTTAGATTTGTAACTTGCTCTGACATAATGCAAACATAAAGAGCAATAATCTCTGAAGATTGCGTGCCTCAGCAGCTCTCTGCCAAGTAGACTCATGGGGATGATGAGAAACATCTGGCTCTCACCTGATCCAATCAACTCAGTAATATAGAAACTTCAAATTGGAGAGTTTCTGAGCTTTTTAGGTCACATTTATTCTGTTAAATGAGTTAATGTTGGCCTTTGAAACTGTTTAACCAGAGACATGAATACAATAATACTTTGGTTTATAAACTTCCTACACAGACTGAACATTTTATTTCACAACGGCTTATTGTTTCTTCCTGCTATCACATCATATCTGTTTCACAGGCAAAACCATCTTATTACACCTAGAAAGGTTCCTGCACGGCTTCTTAAACAGATAAAGAAATAACTTTAGGCTGAGAAAAAGAGCTAGAAAGTTCTTTTAAAGAGATCCTTAAAAAAAGGTCAACAATAATTATCAGGGATCAATGAAATAGATTTGAAACAGACTTCGTGAAGCTTTTTCTTTCATTTTCCTGGCTGCTGTTATCACATCTGTCCAGTAAAGGGCACTGTTTCATAGCAAAGGCCTTTTCCCATGTTGCCTTCTCTCCTCTTTTCCCTGCCAGTCTACTTTCCCTCCTCCATATGATGATGTTCCCACACACTCAGAGAAATAATTACAAAAATCAGCTTAAGTAGGCTGCGACATTTCTATTACATGCTTCTTGGTGTGCTTGGCTGGGCTGAAAAAGCTCTGAAATCCTTTCCCATTTCGCAGTCACAGATGTTTGTTTTCAGACTTAAAGTGAAATTCCTTAATCACAGTTTCTGTTATAGTTTCTTGGATAACTTTTTGCTGTTTTGCATCTGCAGCTGCCAGGAAACAAGAGAGTATCCTCTCAGTGTGTTTCAGAGCTGACTGCACAGATCTAAGAGTCGCCTTGGCTACAAGCACTTGCTTATTGACTTCTTTTCTGAAGCACAAATAGAGATCGTCCTATCTCTAAGTAAAATCTTGCTACGCCTACACAAATGCAGACCTGGCACAACCTCCGGAGAGAGTGTAGCAGGGGTTGAGAGATGGAGCACATGCAGAGATGCTGCTAATGAGAAGTGCTAACATGAACACATTTTTCTTGCCATCGGCTGGCCTGTCAGCAGTCAAGATTTCTGTACGACACGGCATTTTGTCTTCAGTTACAGTATTCTGACTGCGTTAAAGTTGGCCGTAACATTTTCCTCACCATCTCTCTTAGTGAATGAGCTTCGAGATCTATAATGAAATCAGCAATGTGGCTTTTAAGTGAGAGCCAGTCGGGGATGGAAGATAAAGGCCGACGCGGTGCCTAAATGGAAGATTAAAAGTAGTGATCAGGATAAAAAGACTGTTTACATCCATGGATAATGTAGAAAAAAATATTTGTGCAGCACTTTTGCTTCCTTGTCAATATTCTAATATACAAAACATGCTGATTCATTCATTTAAGGATGACACAGCGATATGTAAATAGCAGCTAAAGAGCCAGAGGAGAATTTAGACCTGTCTATGTGGAGCTTTTGAGCCAAGAGCTGCCAGTCCTTCCCATTGGCATTAGCGGCGTCAAAGGTGGCGCTGATTCTCTGACGGATGGACAGGGGGATGTTAAAAGCCCTCGACCCTGTCTGAGAGGTGACGGTACAGTCTGACTGAGTGAAAAAGGGAATCACTCCCTTTTCTTTCTGTTAGTGAGAAGAAAATAAATTTATGTCGGAGGGATCGTGCAGCTTCAAGGACAAGGACTCATCAATATCTAGTCTATACATGAAAATCTGGATGAGAGACTCATTACACAAGCTGTTAAATCAAATCAAAAGATAGTCAGCGTAATAAAAGAACCGTATTAATAGGCACAAACCACACACTGTCCCCCTTTTATGAGCGCAGCTCACCTCCACAGACGTGTAGATCTGTAGTATCTGCTCCTCTCCTGTGACCTGCCGGATGCTGATCTTGCAGGAGAGCTGGGACGAGGAGTGGCTGTATCGCTCCAAAGAGAAGGCACACTGCAGGGGACGCTGGTTACTGGCCCACACCTGAGAAAAGGAGAACTCCTGCGGAGCGAGGAGAGACGAAGGGCAGAGAGGATGAACGTTGCGATGGAAGGGCTGAGCAGACGGGGAACTCATTAGACTGCTGCTGAAGATGCTTGAGGAATCTTGCTTTACATGCTTGATTAAAAGTAGATGAGTGGCCTCGTTTCCTAATCAATGACATTAACTAATCAAGGAGCTTGAAACCATCAGAAAGGCAACAAGCAGGTGTTGGAGCCACCGGAACGAATGAAAATGCATCCTATTAACTTTCTGTAAGAGCTGGGATCATCAGTGAGCTAATGAGAATAGCATTGTCTGTGAATAAATAAGGGTTAAAGCAGACTGTCCCCTGATTGGTCAGCGCCACAGCACCGCTCATAATTCTACAACAATAACAAGAATGTAAAAAGAAATTGCTCTACACCTCAGAGTGTAGGATAAGTCATCAGTTTTTCATTTATTACAGTAAATTTCACATTTATGTAATTTTTTAAAGCGCATCAACGAATGCGTTGCATTTAAGATGCAGAAAAACCTTATTACGGGGAAATCTGAGATGTGTCGAGAACCTTTACATCACTTCTGACCGGTGTTACACGTCAGTTTATACCGATAAAATAAGCTACGTAATGCCATAAAACCATCCTCCAGAGCTCTTTTTACTTAACAGCATTACACCCAGGCTGCTGTGAAGCTTACATACATGCCAATCTTTAGATAAGAATCTGTAATGTGATTATGGAATTAGGACAGAGATGCCTCATTTTACACAGCTCACGCCAAATGTAGCCGCTGAAAAAGCAAAATAACAGCTATGCAGCAAATCCGAGAGACCCATTTTGACTTCCCATTACTTACTACTGTGTGACCCAGACAGTGGTGCAGTGAGAACAGGTCAAAACATGGTTTTACAGATGAATCATCCTCTCTTCAGATCCATCAGACAGAAGGATGGCCACTTATAAAGCCTCCTTTAGGTGAGAGCAGTGTCTGAATCAGAGCTTATAGCCATCATCCTTGTAAGACCTTCTTTCCTATCTAAGATAGGCCTTGTTGGTATTCTGAAGGCGCGATGGTAGGCTAATTCTACTAATAGGATGTCGCTGGTGGGATAAACATCATAGGCCAGAGCAGAACATGCAGCATATAGACCCCCAGGAAGATAACTATAAAATGTGTGTGTGTGTATTCTCGCCTGGTAGTCATAATTAAGTTCGTAATGGTGCATGTGTGGGTGAGATAGCTCGTCTTCGGGATCCCCTGCTGTGCCCTTGCTGTTGCCCTTTAGCTTTGATGTGACCATGCAAGAGAAAGGGAAGCTGACAGAGGAGAGACATAAAGCTATCTGGAGGAGTGAAGGCAGCAGAAAAGATGAAGGTGCACAGCTTCTTTCCAGGTGCATGACCATGAAGAACCTAAGCTCCATGTAAATCAGAACACACGTGGACTTAGAGTAAACATGCTGCTTTTGACACTTTTTCCCTTCAAACAAAACAAACTGCCTACCTGGCAGGTGGTGAAAGGCTTGATGCTCCAGAGTAACTGTGGGACGTCCTGGATGGACACCTGGAGGCTGAAAGTGTTCCCCCTAAACAGCATAATTTTAGGTTCTTCCAGCAGCCGTCCACCCCTGCTGCGCTCCCCCACGGCCACCTCCTGACAGAGAAACATGGACAGGTTGGTTTTTCTGCTTAGGTCAGGAGATCCGCCACATTACATGCATCCTAAATAAAAAAAAATTAGCAGCTGAGTTTGAGATGAGGAGTTCTTCTACTCCTTATTCCTCCCCTTTAATGGATCCCAATAATGTTGCATTATACATTGTTGGAAAGCCTAAGTAGTAAGTGTTTGGTTGGGTTGAGACCTGAGCCTCATGTCAGGTCCTTTCATCCACTGTGAATGTACTCTGATGATCCGGACTCTGTTGAGGAGAACGTTGCATCCTGGAGGATGGAGTTGGGTTCAGACAGAGATCCCGATCTACACATTGAGTTGTGTTCATTTCATAAAAGCATCATCCTCATAAGTTATATCTCACTGTAAAAGCGACTAATCAGACTTTGCAACCATGTATGATCAGTTTATTATCAAAGATGATAAATATATCATCCAACCACAAATTTCATTCCTTCTTTTTTTGTTAAAATCTCAATTTGGCAAAAAATTCACAACTAACGTTATCAGATTATCCAAATGCAAAGTTTAATATTCTATTTTAAACTATAATAAGTACGTTACAGCCTCTCTTGGTTGTTTTAACCCCCCCGTATCTAATGGATCACTTTATCTCCATCACATTACTGCATTTCAGAGTCTTATTTATTATCTGCATCACCCACTGTTAAGGTGGGACTGTGAAAGACGAGGGAACACTTTTATTTGCTGGAATCTCCTCGGTCATTAAAAGAGATTCTGCAAGAATGAAAGTAAACATAAAAAAGTTTGGGGCTTCAAACTCCATCAAACTGGGCTCTGAAAGTCCATACTGGATAAAAGGAAGCGGTGACAGCACAGAGCTCTCATCTTATAAATGTTCAGAAGTAGTTTAATAGATGGTTTTCAAAGAAAATAAAAGTGATGAAGCTTATGATGCATTCCTCTTTGATGCAGCGACATTACGGCCCAACATTGCAATGACAGCATCACGTCTTTGACTCCACGGTGAAACTAAAGCTCCTCTGTTTTCTCTGGAAATGATCCTCTATGCATCAGAGCAATATTCTTCAGCGGATGTTTGCTTGGTGCTCCTCTCGCTTAAGTCTTCTTTTTAACAGATAAAAACTGGTGAGCAGATCTGGGAGACATGCTGGGTCAGTTTAAACCAACACAAAGATGCTCTGGTTTTAATGAGAATGAAAGTATCGAAATAAAAAGTTGTTCAGCTTATCATTAATAGTCTGAGGCTAAATGTTATTTTTGCACTTTTAAACTTTTTTGCTTATGAAAGCATCTCCATCTGGTGCAAAAACTATCCGAAATATGAAGTGTGATACTTTTACTGCAATAACACAACTGCTTTTGTATAGATTTGAAGTGTGTTAATTTACTGAGCAGCATTTTCTAAGACTCTGCGTTCTCCACCCACAGGTGTTTTCAGTAACAGTTAGTGCTCTGCTGTGCCACACCGGCGTACGCCTTCAGGGTTTGACAGCATCTTAACAGAATACAGCTGCATGGAGACAAATATGCATTAAATATGCATTTCTCTGAAAAAACAATGGACTTTTTGCATTTAATGAAAAAATACAAAAAACAAAAATTTAAACACAAAAACCATCAAATTTCACAACCTAATCAATATTGCTGAGAGAGAGTGCTGCATAACTTGGTTGGTATGTACTGTACTTAGATGTGTTAGTTAAACATTTTCTTTATCTCGATTTTGCAGAGATCGGTGGAAGAAAGAGGACAGTGCAATGCTCTAAGCCGTCTCTAACCAGATCGATTTTCAGGTTCACTGGGGAAATTATTTGTTGCACAAAATAAAAATAAAAAAAAAGTAAAGAAAAGTCAACAGCAAAGAACAAGAGAACAAATAAGCATGTCTGACTGATGGAGAGGAGGAATGGGTTGGCTCTTCGCCCTTACGGCCCATTTTCTATTGTTCACTTCAACATTTGCCTTTTAAACAAAACCAAATATGAAGCAGGACCCGGTGGCGGTAATAAGGAACAATCAGCAGTAAAGATTTATTTTAAAAAGGGAAAATTACTGTTTTATTTGATTTATTTCTTTGTTTTGGTCGCAGAATTTCCTCAATAAAAAGTTTGGTGATTTTGTGTGATGCAACACACTTCAGATGTGTGCCGCATGGAAGGCCTCGCAGAAACACATTTAATTACCAGAGAGCAAATTAAACTATATAAAGAAAGTGCAGGGAAGCAGCCTTGTAGCATTTGTTGTCTTTGTAATTAAACATCCATTTACGTCACCTTGTCCCGAAGCATCTCCCTAAAGCAATTTTACCAAGCAGGACAATCTTCAGAACATTCAAAGTGCTTCACAGAGAAATTGGAGCATTAGAAAATAGGAAATATAAAACAAAATATAATAAATTTATACAATAAAACAACAGGTAATAAAACAACAATCAAGTTTAAAAGTTCTAACTTGAGAGCAACGCTGCTGATGAAGACTTTTAAATGAAAAACGACTGAAGTGCAGCTGAGAACAGGTCGCTCTCTCAGCTGATCTGAGGCTTTCTGGGAGTTTGTTCCGGACATGTGGAGCATAGAAGCTGAATGCAGATTCTCCATGTCTGCACATCCAAGTGACCTGGTAGTTTCACGCTGGGTTAAAAGATCTCAAGAGGAAAAACAAAGCTTTAAAGTCCATCGTCTGACAGACAGGCAGTCAGGATAAAGATGTCTGGACTGATCTGGGCCGCTTTCTTTCAGTAGAACTCAGAACAAACTGCAGCTGATGAATTGATTTCTAGTTAGACCGGTAAAAGCACAAAAGTTACAAGCCTGTTGAAGGGAAATACATGGGCTAACACGGCCCTGGTAGAACGCATGGACTAGAAAGAAGCTGACTTTCAGTAGAAGTTTGTTATTGCTGTTAACAGAATCCACCTAAAACCTCTTTATCCTCCTCATTCTGACAGTTTTCCAGCTTCTACGTCTGCGTCAGGTCACACTCACATGCTGATGAAGACAGAGGTGTGTTTATACAGGAGAATAAAGTAAAAGCGTATTGCAATTGTTTTTCTGGTGTAGACACAAGATTCACTTGAGTCATCAACTTATGAAGGTTAGTGTTCATTGAAGTGGATTATAGAGGACTAAACGAAGACTTTTACACATAAATCTATCGTTACCTGCACAAAATGGACTTACCACGGCCTGACCATTACCTCTTACAGTGCTGACAGCAGAAAGGCAGAAACAAGCCACAATTAAAAATAACTCGGTGTGACTTATTATTAATGTTAGTTACTCAGATTTAATAATTATTTGCCATGTTATTTTAAAGTTATTATAAATGCACCCTATATTACTGTTGTTTTTCTTCATGCTGGATTACATGAACAGTTACCAGGGCGATCTCTGCTTGGTGGGGTTTCAAGTGCAATTTTACAATGTATTGACAAGTTGCCATGGTAATAAGACTGAGGCACCCTTTATTTTATGGGGAGGGTGGTTGATCTGAAGGACCAAACTTGGGCCCCCCTGAGCTAGAAGGAGCTCGCACATTATCATACCTGACGTAATCCACTTCCTCAAAGCTAAAAATATGAAACCCATTCTTCCTTCCAGTGTGTGTGTACACTCTGGTAAAGTGATGCTTCATTTCTAAAGCATGTTGATATAGTGAAAATCTGTGAATAAATCAGTACCGAATGCTTGTGAAGAGATGCATTTAAATAGCAACCTGACTGTTTTATCTGCCGTAGAAGTTGCTGTTGAATTTTTCAACACTTTGCTCAAGTTTGCTCATGAAGATTGCTTCGATACTGTGTGTTGTTTGATTCAGGACCCTTTATTTAGATGCTGGTCTCATTATAGCAAAGGGATATTTACTCTTCTTCAAAGTGTAACTCTGGCAATCATCATCTGAATCTTGTGCCTTCTGTTCATATTGTTGTTTTTTGCAGGTTAAAGGAAGAAAAAGCATAAAAACTTAAGCTAAAATATGCTCACGACCAAGTGATTTGGTTGAGTAAGCTGACTAAGCAGTAACTTAAAGCTAATTTTAATATTGCATAAGAAATGATTAGCCCAACTGACCTGTTTTCTGAGTTTTTACACGTGAATCTTTTATTTATAGGAACATAAAATACAAAACATGAATCTACTGGAGTACCAATGAGTTTATAACACGCTTTACTATAATACTAAACTGCAGAACATGTAGTTTGTTCACTATTTCCTTACAGTCAAACAGTTTCCTCAACATTCAAATGCACACCTCCAAGTTACCGGTTAGTCAATACGTCTCTATTCGAAGGTACTTCAGGAGTAAATACAACAGTAGGCAAATGAGCTGCTGTGCCAGGGCACTTTAGCATCTGCAGCATTAAGCGAACGCCTCACTGTTCATTCATTCATCTCATTTAGACTCCCTTCAGTTCAGTCTGTAACCAGCTGAAGCTGTTACATTCACTTTATTAGGAAACTCAGCTCCTGCACTGAGGAGGACGATGACAAGTCAATAGCCTGTTTTATATCAAAGTTATTAGATAGAGATTTTTTTCCTGAGGCTTTGTGGCTTTTGATAAGGTTTACAGAGTAAGAATGAGAAGAGAATTCACTATGTGATGACTGAGCTAATAAAGATGTTCTCAGGTTCAATCACAGCAGTGCTGGAATGCTAATGATTCATATTACAGCAGTGACTATGAGCCTCTGCATGCTTGGGCTACCTAGCCTTATGTAAAATAAGCAGGCTGTTCAGATTTGGAGGCTTCTGTTATGTCACAGAGCAAACCTCTGCAAAAATAGGAGCAAGCAAAGTTTTTATTTTATTTTACCTTTAAAAATAAGTTCTTTAAATTTTTCAAAGAAAAATATTGGCAGAGCGAATTTTTTTCTTTCTTCAAACATTATAACATGGTAATCTGTTGCAAAACACTAATGTAAAATCTTTTATAAAAGAACCCCCTTCTTGGTTAGCACTGTGGCCTCACAGCAAGAAGGTTGCTGGTTCGAGCCTCAGCTGAGGGGAAAGTCTGACCAGTAACCTTTATGTCGGGAGTTTGCATGTTCTCCCCGTGTTAGCGTGGGTTCTCCCCATGTTAGAGTGGGTTCTCCCTGTGTTAGCGTGGGTTCTCCCAGTGTTAGAGTGGGTTCTCCCCGTGTTAGCGTGGGTTCTCCCCATGTTAGAGTGGGTTCTCCCTGTGTTAGCGTGGGTTCTCCCAGTGTT
>JBAMIG010000020.1:3812220-3825635 GCA_037177335.1 Kiunga ballochi
TCTCCCCGTGTTAGAGTGGGTTCTCCCCGTGTTAGCGTGGGTTCTCCCCGTGTTAGAGTGGGTTCTCCCCGTGTTAGTGTGGGTTCTCCCTGTGTCAGCGTGGGTTCTCCCAGTGTTAGAGTGGGTTCTCCCAGTGTTAGAGTGGGTTCTCCCCGTGTTAGCGTGGGTTCTCCCCGTGTTAGAGTGGGTTCTCCCAGTGTTATCATGGGTTCTCCACATGTTAGCGTGGGTTCTCCACATGTTAGCGTGGGTTCTCCCAGTGTTAGAGTGGGTTCTCCCCATGTTAGAGTGGGTTCTCCCTGTGTTAGCGTGGGTTCTCCCCGTGTTAGCGTGGGTTCTCCCCGTGTTAGAGTGGGTTCTCCCTGTGTTAGAGTACGTTCTCCCCGTGTTAGCATGGGTTCTCCCCGTGTTAGAGTGGGTTCTCCCCGTGTTAGAGTGGGTTCTCCATGTGTTAGCGTGGGTTCTCCCAGTGTTAGAGTGGGTTCTCCCCGTGTTAGAGTGGGTTCTCCCCGTGTTAGCGTGGGTTCTCCCCGTGTTAGAGTGGGTTCTCCCCGTGTTAGCATGGGTTCTCCCTGTGTTAGAGTGGGTTCTCCCCGTGTTAGCATGGGTTCTCTCCGTGTTAGAGTGGGTTCTCCCCGTGTTAGCGTGGGTTCTCCATGTGTTAGCATGGGTTCTCCAAGGTGTTAGAGTGGGTTCTCCCAGTGTTAGAGTGGGTTCTCCCCGTGTTAGCGTGGGTTCTCCCCGTGTTAGAGTGGGTTCTCCCCGTGTTAGAGTGGGTTCTCCACGTGTTAGAGTGGGTTCTCTCTGTGTTAGAGTGGGTTCTCCACATGTTAGAGTGGGTTCTTCACGTGTTAGAGTGGGTTCTCCACGTGTTAGCGTGGGTTCTCTCTGTGTTAGCGTGGGTTCTCTCTGTGTTAGCGTAGGTTCTCTCCAGGTTAGCGTGGGTTCTCTCCAGGTTAGCGTGGGTTCTCTCCGTGTTAGCGTGGGTTCTCTCCATGTTAGAGTGGATTCTCCCTGTGTGAGCATGGGTTCTCCCTGCGTTAGCGTGGGTTCTCTCTATGTTAGCAGGGGTTCTCTCCGTGTTAGAGTGCGTTCTCTTCAGATACTCCGGCTTCCTCCCACAGTCCAAAGACATGCACCTTGGTGATAGGCTGATTGGAGACTCTAAATTGGCCATAGGAGTGAGTGTATGGTTGTTTGTCTCTCTGTCTTGCCCTGTGATGGACTGGCGACGTGTCCAGGGTGTACCCAGCCTCTCGCTCAATGACAGCTGGGATTATTGGACAGTGCATTCTCTAGAACAGTGTTTCTCATGTACCCCTGCCTTGCATGTCTTACTTTAACAAGATTCAAGATACAAGAAAGATTCTGATGGGTCACCGATTTTGTTTTAACACCGTAGAGTAATCCCTCGTAATAATCTATGTTTTAACAAAAGTAACTGTATTTAAAATACTCTAATATAAACTGTAACTATAATGGAATAAACTTACTCTTATTTTATATTTTAAATACGTAACACTGTTACATGTAATCCTCCCAACCCTGATGATAAGTAAGATGATATGAGAAAACCAGTGTAATAGCCATCTAGTATCAGTGAGGCACCTTGTTTTCTATCTGTCTTATATTAAACTCGTCTGTGGAGGAGTAGGGTGCAATTTTTAAGGACCTCGGAGTCATTAATAACCCAGACATTTATGCTCCCCAGGAGTGGCTGAACAACAATGTTGTAGCATTCACAATTTCACAAAGGAGCTCACATTGACATTAATGTTTATGATCCAACCGTGATCACAAGTCCACCAACATTGATGTGCTCATCATCTATGTGTGTGATGTACCATGTATAGCAGGGCTACTCTCTTAAGTCCCATTAGGTCTGCAGTCCAGTTGGTTTTCATTGTACCCATGCTACACCAAACCAGACTCAAACAAATGCAAAAAACCTGCAGGATGTATAAAATGCAAGCCAAAAAAACAACATAACATGAACCTGCTTCTTATTTTACCTTTGCATTCCTTACCTGAAATGCATGGGGTGTGTCGTCCACACAGTACACCCTGAGGGTGAAGCCCAGAGATGTGCTGCCGTCTGGACTTCCAAACACTGCAAGTCTTAGCCGCTTGGCTGCCTCCTGGTTCAGAGGCTCCCCCACCAGTGCGTAGCGACCCGGCTGCCCCAGCAGCACATGGCACCTCTGGGCTTCCAGCAGACAGTAGCAGGATGTACTCTCCTCATCCACAGACATCACTTCCTTTGGATGAAGGGACACGTCGAGCAAGAACAGATTCAGTTGCGGAGCAGTGAGAATATATTTTCACACAACAGCTGCTCATTTTAGACCTGCAGGTTAATCATTGAAACATTTTATGGGTCAAACTGATGATCATCATTATGATTACATGATGATTAACAATTTAACTACTGCCAAGCTTGGAAACGCAGGTTTTACTGAATTATTAAATCTGTGTTTATTAGATTAAACCAGATATTTGCATAATTTCATTTAGAATAATAGAAATATCCATGTGTATGACCAACAATTTGGGCAAAAAAAACAAAGGGCTAATAACAGGACACTCCACAGACAGTAGCCTGGAAATCTTCCAGGACACCTTGGATAAGGATCCGGGGAAAGCTGAACAAGGGCCAGACAAATAATGACACATCTCTCTAAACAGATGGAGATACAGTAACACTGACAAAACGGATTAGCGGGGTGCAGTTGTATCTGATGGCCAATTGCTCCTCATGTTGTGCTAAATTTCTCCCCGAATCACCTTTAAAACACAACTCTGACCCTGCGGTCCCCTCTGCATATGGCTCGGCTGAGACATATTAAGCAATGCAGAGTAATTTAGTGGCCCGCAGCTTCTTAAACCTGCCCCATTAGCGCTGCAGCATACATGACAGATCTCCATGACATAGCTCATCCCCTGCCAGGCAGCCAGGGGAAAAATGATGGAGTCAAACAAGTGTAAAAAAGTGCAGCCCTAAATGGAAATGCCGCTGAGAGGCAGATGGGGTGAAAGAGAGAAGGGAGGGCAAAGGAAAGAGAGGAAGACAAATTGGGAAAGGGACCTCCATTTCCCATTATACCACTAATTCTAGAGATTAGGTTTTGAGTAAGCATCCTTCCTGAGATAAAGGCCTCATTATTCCTCAGTGACAGAGATGGGCCACAGTGTTACATCTGGAGAATATCTTCCCATCTCTCCCTGAACCTGCTTCTATCTTTCAGTCTATCTCATCTCTCTCTGCTGACTTATTCCCTCTTCTATATTGGCATATAGCTCCCACCACAGAAGGGTATTTTGATAGCTCCCCTTTGTGCAACACATCTGTGGGCAAATTACATCTGTGTAAATGTCACACAGAGTGAAAGGGCCAAGCTATATAGAGCTGCAGACACCCCCCCAGTTCAAGCAAACTCTGGCTTTGGAGTCGCTCCAGCACGATGAGGTCCCCAAAGCGTTATGATGAGGTTAGTTAAACATTAAAAGAGCATCTTAGATGTGCCGACACTTCTGAGAAAAGAAGCGAAAATGAACAGAGTGGATATATAGATTGAATGCAGGTGTCAGTGTGCTCTTCTGTGAGACTGTGAACATGCCCTACATAAGGCAGAATTGTGGGATTTTTATTTTAAAAAGGTGTTATTTTACTTACTAGTAGAGGAAGAAATAGCATCACAATGCATTTAGAGTAGAAAGTCCTAAATGTTTAAAGGAAAAGCCCACTTGTCGTGTTTTAATCTATTTCCGGCTGCACACCTCTGTCCCAGACGGGGTGGGTACTCTAACCTTTTAGTGGCTTTTGAATTTAGATGTGTGTTTGTAAATGTAACTTTTGACTGCAATTAGAGCAGACTTTTAAAAGACTTTCATCTTTTGATGTCTTAATCTGTCACAGTTTAAACTATGCACACATCTTTAACCCTAACGCCTTTACCGCAGCTCACACAGTCTCTAAATCATCAACATTACACGGCGATTATCCAGCTGTTTAAAATGCTTTTAACAAAAATGTGCAGCACAAGGCTGCAGGAAAGAAGCACTGATTTATATTTGAATTATTTTGCAAGCTGTGCTTACTGTGGATGTCAGCAGCTGTGTGTGCATACTTGCTCATGGTGCAACACAAACCCTGCCCACACAGCAGCTGAGAGACACACTATAACTGCGTAAATATGAGCATTTACTAAAACATTGTGTTGTAAAAAATGTGTGCTGCAAAAAATGCTCATCATTTGTTGTACCTAAGTGCAATACAAGCTATACAAGTTAAATAAAGTAAAACATGCATGATTTGCCACAGGAGAGAGAAAAATGCTTACATGTACTCCTTACCAACACAATACCAGTAATAACTTAGTTCATACTACTAAAAAAACCCCTAAATTGTCATATATCCAGAAGCTTATTTGATCTAATAATAATATATTCTCACATAGGTAATATCTCCTTCCAGTCCTAGAAATACCAGGAAGACTGCTGAGGGACATTTGAAGGGATTTAAAGATACTGAAAGTATGATTTCACAGAAATCCAAAAATACTTCAGGAACAACGACCATTTTGTAGTTTAATGATTATTTAACCATTTTATTATTAGGAGCCCCTCAGTCTAGTTTCAATAAGACCTCAAAGATAATCCAGTTTTACAGTTTTAACCTTTTATATATGCTGTTGTCTGAAACATAGTGATGTCTTTGTCAATTCAACAAGCATTTTTTGCATATTTAATCTGTGTTTAGGACATGTGCCGAGCAGATTTCATACCAGTTTTCTGCTGGCTACTAACATTATGTCACATCCTTCTTGATATAGATATGGTATGGAGTCTTTTCTTCTAGATGTGTGCTTTTTAAATCCGACTACATTGATATTCTGGGTGCTGCTAGAAGTCGTGTGCTTGTACTTGTCAGACTTTGCTTTGATGTTCTAACAGAACATTTAACAATGGGTGAAATAAAACCGAATCGGCTCACCTCCCACTTGTTGTCCTGGGTTTGTCTCTTTAACCGGATGGTCCAATTATCAGGAGGAACTTCCACACAATGTGCTATGGTCATGGCTATGGGACAGGACAGGTCAAGGCCCGGTGGACCATATGTGACTGCAGGACTCAGAAAGATCTCTGACCCATCCTCGGAGCCAGTGCTGTACACAGACATGACATTAATTCAATCAAATCTTTCATTTCAAACTGTTTCAGCATAATTAGAAAAAGTCACAGGGGTTTGATAGAATATATAAATGGAAATAAGATCTTTTCAGAGGGATTAATGCGTGAGCAAACATTCACAGTGTGACCCTCGGCTTTAAACAAAGTAAACTCAAATCATTCGACACCCATAATGAATCAATCTTTTACAAGCTGACACCCAGACACACAGATAGAGGGAGATTAAAGCACCAAGACTAATGGACAGTGAGACTGGGGAGGACAGGCTTAGTGCAGAGCGTGGAAGCTTCGTGGGTCGATGGAGCTTATGAAGCCTGCTTCGGCCAGCCTGGTGACAGATTAGCTGGGCCAAGCTGCTCTTGGCCAGGGGCCCAAACTTGGCTGGAAGCCCTAAAGACTGAGAGCAATCGATGGGACCACCATCAGTCATCCAGCTGGTCTGGCTGGATACCTCACATGCACCGGGCACAATATTGGTGCTGTTGTCAGAGCAGCGGCACGGATATTTCCCAGCATCATTAATATAACTACAGCAGGGACAGACAACGACATGGTGGCACAGATGCAACACCAACACGTATGATGTGAAGGGAACAGTTTACAGCAAACAGAGTGCAAATGAGAGAAAAATGGAGAGCGCCGTATCACTCGATTCACATATTACCAGAGGTGGAACAATACTTTTAGACAAGGGGTGAGCAGGACTTATCATGTGGGGCAGACACTTATACAAGGAAATGAATGTGTTCCTGTGACACACACTATCACACATACTGCTGTGATAACTGTGCTGACATTATGGAGACACAAGAGATAAAGTATCTTTATATTATTAATCCGTGTTCAAAGAGGTCCATTGATAAGATGCTCGTTTTGGGATGCAGTATGTGAAGCTTGAGGTGACAGTAGGGGATAATTGCTTTTCTCTCTGGATTACTTTCTGGTGGTGGAAGACTGGATACGTGTGTTTGAGTGCCTGACCACAGTGACTTCTGTGGCTAGCTCCATGTTGGGAGCCATCTTGTTCTCAAATGAAACCTTCCACCTTACAAAAATACATAATCTCTAAGTTTTTGTCTTCCTAAACAAACCAAGTCTGTTTTCAGGCTTTATTTCTACATACATTTATGCCCAACTTACTTTAAAATACTAGCTTTGCTAGTTCCCTGTTTAAATTAAACAGAATCGCTAGCGCTAGCTTACTTGGCACTAAGTACATTGAGTACAATGGTGCTTTTTAATTGTTCTTTGTAACTTATTTTCAGCTAAAGTGAGAAAATTTTGTTAATAGAGTTTATGTGTGGTGTCTTAACAGACTAGCTAGAAGCTAAATATGACACGGTCTCCATTTTTATTATCTTAAACCCACTACAGTACCATCAGCAGAAATACAGTGATACAAATACTAAAGAATTTCCATGGTACTTGATACCAAATTTTATACCACGGCCAAAAAATAAATAAAATCCATATTTTTCAAAAACATATCCATCTTTATTAAAATACTCATATTTTTAGAAGGTAGCAGATTGAACACATAAATAAATAAAATATGCCCGTCTTTAAGCTGCTTTGCTAGACTGGACGTCTTTCCTCCATTTTGTAACAAATCTTTTTTTTTTTTTACATCTTCTGCAATTTGGGTTTTATGTTCCTTTTTTCATTTGGTGAAGTGCTTCCATAAATAGCTCCTTGTTTCTTTTTTCTTTTCTCAACAAGTTGAGGAGAACAGCGGACCCTGACCCAAACATTGTTTTTCTAATCCTATCAAAATAAGGGTTTTCCATCCCATGTCTCACAAAGGCTCAAGACTTTTAATTTGTAATCCATAAAACTTTCTATTTCCCTATCCCAATTTATTCACATTTTTCAGTTTGTAAAGTGTTAAAAGTAAGAATATCACAGCAAATTTAGGCTCCATGTAGTCATAGTAAAACTTGTGGAAACTTACCAACTGTGTATCTTGTTTTGCTTAATTCAAGACAAGTTTTTCTTCAAGATATTAATTAAAACTGCACATATGAGATCAACAATGAAAGCCATCACAGCCAAAGTTTTGTATGATCAGATGTTAGCTGCAGTGGGATGTTTCCTACTGAGACTAATGACAGCGTTTTACTCCTGTCACAACTTGTGGTCGAGTTGTTTGGCTTCCATCATCCCTTTTTGATACAAAGTGCCGTATGGGGTTGTATTTTTCATTAGGCTTTCACCAATTTACATCACAGAATTAAAAGATATGCTTTCTGAAAGTGAAATCACACACCAGGGCAACATCTTGTCCATGCAGCTGCACTTTCCATGCTAATCAGCCCCCAGCTCAGAGGAAACCAAGGCTACCTGCTGCTGTGGAAATGGTGATTAGACTGCATGTGAACAAAGATCAAACATTATCTCGCATCTCTGATTCTGTTTATGAAACAAAGAACTATCCCCCCCACCATGATGGTTCTATTTAGGTTATTATGGAGGGATTTTTTCTTTCTTTAAAAAAAAAATCATAATAAAAATAATTTGCTTATCAACTTAAGAGTTGTTTAATATTTAGAAATACATGCTAACAGAGGAAGCTAATGTAGCTTAGCAAATGATGCTCAGGCAACTGAATTCGATTACAAAACCTCTCCTTCCTGCTTCTGCTACTCTAGATTTAATCCACAGAACATGATGCGAACAGCTGTGGTGTGACAGCCCTTTCTATCAAAGAAATAGTCCCTAAGAAAACTGCTGACATTGCTGTTTTTTATTACTAACTTGTCAAATGTTAATACCCAACACTTGTCACTGCAGTGTACAGCTATACAGCATTTTATGCAAGCCAGGAAGTTAATAAAAATATAACTGATTTTGTGCAGCACCTTCTTGAGCCTCAAAATGCTTCACACTGTGGTCTCATATCTGCAGCAGTAAGAGCTTTTTATAGTGTAATCTCCAACATAAAAAATTATCCCTAAAAAAAGTGATAGTATGGCTGCAGGGTGGTGTGACGCTTAGCACTGCAGCCTCACAGCCAGGCGGTTGCTGGTTTTAGCCTCAGCTCAGACAGCGGCCTTTCTGTTCGCATGTTCACCCACTGTCCACCCACTGTCCAACGTCCTGCAGGTAAACTGTCCTTAGGAAAGAATGGATCTGTGCCTCATTATTTCTCTGTGTTGGCCCCGTGATGGAATTGCAACCTGTCCAAGGTGTATCTCACCTGATGATTGCTGGGATAGGCTCCAGCTACCTGCAACTACTCATTAGCATAGGCGCTACAGATAATTGATGGATGAATGGATGAGCTGCCATTTTTAAAATTTTACCTGAATAAAATATCCTTAAATTCAGCTGGTAAACACTTAACAAGAGAGACTGAAACAACCTTATTAAAACAGCAAATTATTACATTAAACAGCAACAAATCAGAGATGCAACTTTGATGGTAAAAAAAAGCAATTAGAAAGATATAATACATCAATTTTGGTCACTTCAAATCAAGGTGTCCTCTTTAATAAATGTGCTGTACTCAGCAACCTTTCAATGGTAGTGCAAGTTGCATTTCCATAGCATGGTCCCATTGCAGGGACCTCCAGGGTGGAGGGGATGAAAACAAGTGAAAAATCAATATTCCTACAAAAACGATGGCTCTAATGATAATGCTTCCAGAAAATGCTTTAAGTGTCAAGGCCACACAGAGACTCTTTACCTGAATCTGGCTCTGCAAGGTGATTATTTATTTATTTATTTATTTTTTGGGTGCAGCTCATCTCTTGCTGCCATCAGAAAGTTTTCAGCTGAAAGGATCAGCAAAGCTTACGTACGAACAGAGCAGCTGCTGAGGAGGCCCATATGGAAAGAAACACATTTATGTTAGCTTATTTACATAAATGAAGCATCTGTTATAAATGTTGTCATACCCTCATACTTCCATTTTTATGTTGCCATGGTTTAAAATTCAGTTCATCCACTAGTGGGCAGCACTGAGTTCAGCGTTTACTTCCACATAGCTGGTCCTGGTATTGCATCGCTAAGTTGTTTATAGGTTTATATAAAAAGCTGTTCTGAACTTCTTCTGCATTGTTTTATTTTATTTGGGTTTTTTTTGTATTGTTTCTTCCTCTTCTCCTTTCGCTGGTTGCATGTCTACTAAACTACTCAGTACAACCCCTGTAATTTTTTGTTATTGATCTGATTTCTGCATCAAATATAAGATAGCTAAACCCTTTTGAAAATGGACCAAAACACACATGTAACCTTGGTAGGAGACGAAGGACACTGCCTTCTGAGTCGAGTATTAACTGCCTAAACTGTTAAAAGTGGATTTGGTTATAGCATATTTAGCCACAGCTAACTGTGGCTAAATATGCAATAACTGCTCATCGATTTTAGGGAGATTGTTGTAAATTTTAGAGAGTATTTAGAAAAATAAAGTGGTAAAAGGGAATTATCAGCCCCAAAGTTTGTGAATCCCACCAAAAACAACAACCAGTCAAACTTCTACAGATAACTAATCTCAGGCTGGTTTAGCTGACACTACAGCTCGTCTCTCTTCAAAGAGAGTTTAGAAAATCCTTTTTAAAAGCACAGCTCAGTTCAGTCACTCACACCTTTGTCTCACATAACATCATGTAGATTTTGTCACACACATCGTGATTTTTGTCCTTGAACACACCTCTCTGTCCCCTGCTGAGCTGGAGCGAATCACACACAAAACAACTTTTTGACGCCCAGAGGACACACAGAAGCGCCTTTGAGCAGCTGAAACTGAGCCAGAGCTGATCGATTCCTTCTCTTTGCAAAGGAAGGCAAGTTCTTATGTAGATGGCCAAGGTTTGAATAGGAAGAAAGGATCCAATTTCTCCCCTGGACTCTGCGGCTGTCAGAAGATAGGCTTTGACTGACAGCTCGGTGGTGCACGGTTCCTGCAGCTACTTAAACGACAGCCAGAGAAGTAAACAGCGTCAGGCTTATCAGAGCAGAGCAGCAGCTTGGAGGGCAGCAGTTTGGCTGAACAGGGGAGACTTAAGGCAGAGGAGTGTGCAACCATCCCCCTGAAACTGAGCTGTTAGCCACAGCCTATATATGACCTTGGATACTTTTGCTTCCCCTCATGACCTCAGGCACATAATGTGTGGGTGGAAGTGCAGTGACATGACAGCTGGATTTCAGATGACACTGAATGTCACTTTGGATTCTTAGAAATCAAATTTCAGTAAGAAGAACAAGTGTTTCCCAAACCCTGATGTATTGGTGATTTTTCATTGGTAAGTATTCACACACACACACATTATATAAATGTCTTCTTTAAATCAAGAACATGTCCAAAGAAAACGACTTAGCTTTGAAAGGCTCCGCTGTAAAGGTGTCAAAGGTATTAGTTTCCCTTTTCCAACAGGTCTTATCTATCATGCCATTTCTCCTTGAGCAGGAGCTTTTTGAAAATCTCCACAACAAAGTTAGAGAAATAGCCGCCTGCTGCATCTAAATCCTGAAGCATATCAAGTCCAATCTCTGTCCATCTCGCCAGAAGAACCAGATTGGTATCGCTTATCATTATAACTTTACAGAGTTTAGGAATATTCACTACTCTAACCAGTCACGATAGAGCGAGATACTGTCAAGAGGTATGTCTACAATCACAAAACAGGCTAGCAGAGTTGTGAAGTGCATTTTCCTCTGCTGAGACAGTTGCTTAAGGCAGTAATGCAATCTGTCTACAGCTGCCAATGTATCTGCGACACATCATGTCTCTCCTGTAGTGTCTGCAAGATGAAAGGAAGCACACGCTGGGTGGGAACATGTGAATCAGTGTGTGCATGTGTGTACAGAGTATGTGACTGAGTAGCATCTGTAAGAGTGTGGCGCTTCCTCGGGAATGAGAGGATAAGATGACGATGGATGACAGAGACATTGTGAAGGGCTGAGAGATTAAAAGAGAAGCAGACTGAGTCCCTCACCTGCTGTCCTCCTGGTTGATGCTCATGTACATTTCCCAGGTAGTATCTTCTGCAATCCCCCCGTGAGGCACCAACAGACTGATACCTGCCGAGAAGGAGGTGCGTGAGAGCTGATCAGTGCACAAGTCTGACGTGCGCACACATGACACACACCTGCTCAGCTGTCAGGTCTCTTTACTGAGGGTGACAACCAGAAGGGTGACGGCCCCAGCGAAAAAAAAGAAAAAAGGTGATAGAAGCAAATCTCAAAGGCCTTGTGAATCAATGCCGCCAGCACTCTCTCTGTCACAAACCCACACGTGCACAGACTGTCGCCTTCGCAAACATGAGCGCACGTAAACATAGGCAGCGTTGTTCGGCATCATAAACAATTACTGCCAATCTGGAGGCAGATAAAGCCCTTTGAGGGACAGGATGATGAATGTAGGCCACGGCAACGAGCTGCCTGGGTAACGTAGCAGCTAACTGTTACATCACAGCGCGTTTCTGCTCACGGTGCATGCTTTCAAAACATTCAGGCTGAAATCAATAAGCCTTTAAATACATTTAATTGATGGAAACATATTCACATTACATTTTTACTGTAGTTAGTCATTTTTCCTGTTTATCAGGAGACTCCATGCGAGTAATTGTCCTCCATCAAAAACATTTTTGCAGCTTTAAAATGTATGTAATCCATCAAAGAGTGCTAAATTCAAGATGAGTTCGTTTTCGCTTCCTGTTTTAATTAACTTCACTTCATAATTAGAGGAGGAATGGATTAGATTAAAAAAAAGGTATGCAATGGGCTCACCTGTGTTGGGTACCACCAGCCTGCCTCCAGCGTGGCCAAACACTGCCGTTGCTTTGTGTAGAGGCCTGCTGGGAGTCAGACACACAAGGTTTTTGCCTCTTCTGCCCAGTGTTGTCCCCACTGCAACCCCTCTGTAGTCTGGAGCCAAGCCCCGCGGAAAGGTCTGCGGGTGGGACATGACGTGGTACTCTGCCCTTTCTGCTGTCTCTGTGGATGCAACCAGACTCAGAGATTTGGTCGCACTAAAAAGCCATTTCATAAACTTTAGTTTGACACAGCCTTTCATGCTCAACAGAAAAACAAGCAACAGTAGGAAGGAACAGCTTTGTTTACATTTAGAAATTGTTTACATAGAAACAAATCACTCGCAGACTGACTGGTCGTTGCAGCCAGTTTTCTAAGTCGGGCTGAAACTGGGCTCAGGAAGGCCCTTCTCTGTCAAGGCTTTTGCCTCCAGCTGAAACAATGAGCCTTGGGCTATTGAAGGAGCAACACTTTGCATTTAAATATCTTAGAGGCTTGAGTTCCTTTAGCCTGTTGAAACCACAGCTTCTATGTAAAAGAGTAATGCAGCCACCATGGCAACCGCTGCTTCTTTAATAGATGGCTGTTTTAAAATTCAGCGTTTACTGTCGCTGTTGCCATCTTGGGTGTTTGGAGCCAGAAGGGAAGCTCGAGGGATGAATGAGTGTGACAACTCAAGGACGCTATATGCATTTTCACTAGGTGAATCAAAGCAGCCATGTTCATGGAAAAGCGAGTCTTTATATTTTTTTAAATGGATGAGTTGCTTCGACATTTCTAATCTCGTGATGAAATGGTAAATATGCTAAGATGGTTTTCAGGAACCGGTGGGAGATATTTCTTTCTGCTGCAAAGTTGGGCGGCCTAACGTGCAGGTTTAAGGAGACTAAACTGTGTATAAAAGATGGAGAAATGGCTTAAATATCCCACAGTTTAACATTCCTCCCTCATCACAACCATAAACACATTTAAAGGTGCAGTGCGTAACAAAATGTAAAACAATAAAAGGAAGAAAGGTTTGTTATCTATTTGTTATTAAAATAATTTTTCCGTTTTTATTCTCTTAAAATTTGCATTATTTATGTAGTTTAGATGCAGCTGGGGACAGCATCCACACACACTTTAATTTACAGCACGGTGGTGTAGTGGTTGATGCTGCAGTCGCATTGGGCCTCGGTGAGGGGGAGATTTGACCGGTATAGAGTTTGGATGTTTTCCCTGTGTATGCGGCTTCTCTGGCTTTGTCCCACCAACAAGACATGCATGTTAGGTTGATTGCTATGGTTAATTAGTGACTTATCACATATAAATCTTGGAATAAAACGTCAGACAAATAAATGTAGAATAGAATCAAAGTAGCTTCGTTCACCATGTTTGTACAAACAAACAAGGAATTTGACCCCAGTGGCAAATTGTTCTCGATGTTCTTACATAAAAAAAGCAAAAAAAAATAAATATATATATATATATAT
>JBAMIG010000020.1:3871717-3884218 GCA_037177335.1 Kiunga ballochi
GCTGCTACACCCGAATGCGGAGCATGAAATCACCATTTTGACCAGGAAGAATACTCCACACACTACAATCTGTCCTATTTTAACTGGTCTGACACTGGACTACCTATACCCCCACAATAGCGGAAAAACAAAGTCATGTGGCTCAGTGACATCAGCTGCACGTCCTCCATACTAGGCTAGTAAGTTAGCTTACCATCTGTTGGGTACATGTTAAAAATGTGATGAACTTTTTCTCGTTTTTCTGCCAGCCTTTATTTAAACAACAGCAGCAAGTAGGTCTACCTGAGGAGCTGCAGAACATTGCACTATACATACACTTTATTTAGCTGTTTAGTAGAAGGTAAAATGAGGAAAGCTGAAGCTAATCAGCTACAGACCAAAACTAATACATTTTGTGCAACTTATACTAGTTTGCCTGCAATAATACATCTCCTGTAATTCATGTAAATTTTAATGTACGAACAGAACAATAAACAACTGAGCTTTTATTTTCCTCTGTTATAATTGTATCAGCGTCACTGAAAATGAGAACCAGTCACTGAAAGTTTAAAGATGTTTTCTTTGGAAAAAATCCAGGCAGCGTAATGAGAAAGGGGACTTAAGTAGCTGTGTATCGCTAATATCACTTTAATTTGCTTTTAAATGCCAGAGCATCTGCTTTCAGCTACTTGTGGCTTATTATACCACGTCAATAAACTTTGCATCAGTCAGACATTATTTCCCTTCCAAGACAAACTCTCTGTTTTCTCTTTATTGAGCTGTTCTAAAATGCCACTCTGATTGCCACATCTGTTCAAAGGGATGAGACCAGTAATGCGACTGTCTGAGAAGTTTAATGTTTGTCACTACAGGCCTCTGTCTTGTAGCTTGGTTTAGCTTTTGCTCCTTTGCCCCATGATTATAATCACCCAGACAAAAGCTTCTTTCTGTTGTCTGACATTTTCTGGATCATGGAGAAGTCTTTGCTTTTTATTATGTAACACACATGCCAAAAGAGGTTAAGTCTGATTTATATTTAAATCCACCCTCATAATGACATTATCTATATATCCAGCCAGCTTTGCATACACACTGGAAATAAGGGGTAAGATGTAACTGCACTTTGCCCAACACCTCTTCAGCTGTGAGTGGATTGTGTGGGTTAGTCTGTTGGGCTGGCCAAAATGGGTAAAACAAAGCATCATCAGGGGATTTTCACTGAGTTCTACAGCATTAAACATTGCAGAATTTCACAACAGCTCTTTAAATAGGATTTTAATTATATTAAATATGAATTGTTTTTAATATTTGATCCTACCAGGGAAGAAAAAGAACATTAAACTGATTAGCAGAGTGGAATCAATCAATCAATCAATCAATCAATCAATCAATCAATCAATCAATCAATCAATCAATCAATCAATCAATCAATCAATCCATCCATCAGCAACTAGATGTCATAACTGTGAGCTAAAATGCAACAATAAAACTGTAAAAGAATCACATTAACCGTACCCTTCTTTATATAAATTCAGCTTAAGATTCGTGCTTCTTGCTAGAAATACATTTTTCAACAAATACAAAAAGCTGCATTGTCTCTGCTTACACATTTTATTCAGGCTTCATGACTTTCATTGTGTCATAATCGCTGGCTAATTAAAAACAATAGCCTAGGGATGCATTAACATGTTGATAATATACTCATTACATGTTTATGTTGAATCATTCCTGACAAGAAACCTTATTTTAAAAAGGCAAAATATCAAATTACCTCAGACAAACAGAAAGAAACCGATACAAAACCTTTATGATATCACGTTAGCATCATGCTAGCATTAAGTTACACAGGTTCATATTTTACTCAGCCTAAATAACTGCATATTGATGATAAAAAAGAGTGAATTAATTGCAACTTTACTTCTGAGAACATTATATTCTATGTAATACAGGAACCGCAAGTCTAGTAAAGACAATACGTCCAGCATCTGATACTGCTGCGTTTGTTGCTGTATAGATAAGGGTTTAGTTACAGCCACAATGATATCCTGCTCCTACAAAACATGCAAGTGTTATTTTCCCAAGCCCCTTTCATTATTATCTATGGTGTTTTAAATGTACTTCAAAAGAAAAAAAAAAGCCTTTTTATTAACATTCTGGCCAAATGGAAAAGAATTAGCTTATGTTCTATTTGTTCATTTATGAAAAACTCTGTGGTCATTCTCTCACAGAGGAAATAAGCCACAGGTGAGTAAAATCTGGCCATAAAGTGGTGTATAAACGTCTTTTTTGTTCTCTGTTACATATCTTGCAGGCATAGAGACACAACATGACTCATCGAGTTGAAACAAACAACATCCTGCCAATGTTTTCCCTGTTAAACAACAGCAGTCGAGGATCGGCTACAATGGACATTTTCTTTTGCACATTTCTACATCTCTGTGTCTTCAACTGTGTCTCCCGGAAGGCACATCTAAGCAAAGACAGAAGCCGACACAATAACAAATTCAGTATGTCTTCACAGATGCCTTTGGATATACACGGTTTCTCTCCTCTGCATTCAACCCTCCGGTCAAACGTTGTTAAGGCATGTGCTGCTGAGTCTGTCTACATTTAATTCACAGCTTACTGCTTTAATAGCTACAGCTCACTGTTGAACCTGGGGGCTATTCTACCACCTGAGTCAGACTATAATAGCTGGAGATATTGCAGCTTAACTGCCTCTTTCAGATGAAACTGGATGGACAGCCAGATGTGTCTCAGCAGACAAAAGGTGTTTATTTTCACAACATGCTGCTTGTTGGACCACCTTCACTGCTGTGTGACACAGGTCACACCGTCTGGGACAAATATTGCTCAGGAACACTCACTAAAACTCAGGTCAGATCAAGATAGACAAACTTCTGAGGCTTTAGAGAGAACACACAGCTACAATCTGTATGAGTTTAAAGACACACTTCCTAAGTCAGCAGCATGCAGACATGAGGCAGTTTCAGACCAAGCAGTTCAACTCCCTGTGGACTTTGCTGCTCCTCCGGGAATCACATACAATCAACTGCTTCCTTTCTTTTAGTGTTTACAGGTCAGTCAGGAGACTGAAATAAAGATTTCCTTTGCTAAATAAGTGTTCAATGAAGTGTGGACTCCATTGCTGGTTCATTATGTTGGAGTCCATATGTTCTGTTCTGTTCTATTCTATTCTATTCTATTCTGCAGGCATGTATCAGAGGCTTTTATCCAAAGCGACGTACATCAGAGAATAAAACAACACAAGCATGAAATCAAACAACAGGGAACAGCATAGATAGGTGCCAGATGCAGCAGATCTGGTTGGACACAGCTATTGTCCTATAGGACACAGGTGATGTCCTGAAGTGCTAAAAAATTTTTTTTTAATATAAATATATTTCCCATTCGTCACCCAATATCGTGGATATACTTAAAACTAATGTTTTTGACGACCAACTTTCCCAAAATCTAATGGATTCTTCTGCTTTATAATACATGTAAATACATATTTTATGTACTCATCTATTACACAAAGACATGACATCCGTTAGCACAACTGCCCGTCATCCCTTGCAGCCGACACAGCAATGAATTATGCTGTGCATGCTGAGCCAGGAGTGCTCATTGCACGAGACCTGCCCCCTTGTGGTCAAACACAGCTGTTACAGGTCTGCATTAAACATGGAATAAAAGAAATAGCCAGGGGGGTACCCTGTGCTTAACCACTATACTCTAACATAGACCCTTTAATATCAGTCGTGATGCGTGCCAAGGTAGCGAGATGTTTGCTTAATGTTATGTTATGCGATGCTAAGTATCATTTCAGAAGGCCACTCCTCAAAGTTGATGTCCATGTTTAATTGAGTCAGACTGGCTCTAAATGTTTTAACTGCACATTTCTTTGTGTTTACCTCGTCCTTGTCATCCTCTAAACTGACCCATTCCTCTGGTGTCCCTACCTTGTGTTACAGCTCCTTAAATTGTCTTTATCTAATTCACCTAATGGGTTAAAGGAAACAAAATCACATGTTTTATCTACGATTGTGCCGTTTTGATTAATAAAATGTGTAATATATTACAGTATGTTTAGTGTTTGTGTTGTTATGGTTACTAACTAGTGGTTGAGCCAGCACAATCATATAAAACCATCAGGCCATCTGACCTAAACTTCTTTTATAGGCAGCCAACAACCCTTTCTAACAGCCTCCTGAGTATTCAGCCAAATGAGGCAAGTTTATATTTTATGTGAAGCAGTTCAGCCAAATGTTGGTAACCGAAGAAAGGAAAAGCACATCAGAAAAGTAACTGTTGCTCACTCAAGTTGGCAAATTTAAGAATGAAAAATCAGCTTTAAAACAGAAGCAGGGATTTTGCATTTTGGTAGCATTTTAGATTATTTTATTTAGTTTATTTAGGAAATTACTCCAACTCAATGTCTAATCAATATTTGATATGATGATGGATGTGAAACCTCCTGTTCAGGTCTTAAATGCCATGTTTGAAAGTACATTTTTCACTGTGTCATAATGTGCTCAGAAACACAGCTTCAATATCTGAAGCCGTTTATGGCTTTCAGAGGGAACAGCCACATCCAAGTGTGGGCTGTCAGTGATGGCCAGGTCTGGTGTTCTTAAAAATGTTCTCATACTGGCATTTATGTGGGAACATTTTCTTCTCTACTTACTCCTTCTTTTGAGGTATTATCCAATAAAGTGTCCCAGAGTTTGCAGAAAGTTTTATGTCCCTGTTTCATGTTTAGTTTGTAGTACGTCTTTTATGCTGATACATACAGAGTTATCCTCATTAGTTTTCCTTTGTCTTATTTTTTAATCCTGATAAGGTTGCAGGGGTTATTAGGATAAAAAAATTAAACCAAATAAATTAGAAGTCATGGGCAGTAGGGGGGAAATGTCTGAAATAATAGCACCAATGGCTCCCAAGCACCAGTGGAACTGTAATATTTATATTTCCTTCTTGGTTGATCTGATTGTGGACATTTCACAGACTTGACCACATGTTCTTCTCTGTCATCACTAGACTATAACCTCCCTGTTTGGCTACATCCAATGAAGCTAACATTGCTGGAACATTAATATACCTATCAAATGAAATGGATAAAAGCAACAAAATACACTATAAAGCCCAAAAAGAAGTTTCTTTTTCCAACTTATAGTAATGTAAAGTATTTATGAATACTGTAACTAACGTTTTACCTGAAGTAGATAGCAGACAGAATAATCTTAGGTTAGAAAATCTGTTCTTGAGGAACAAGAAGCTAATTTGGCTCGGTGCATCAGACCACAACCACCAGTCATGACTTCTGTGCTTCTAAATCATTACAAACAGTCAAAAGTGAAACATTAAACAGAAATCCATTGTATATTTGTCATTTGACTTCTCTATCAGGTGCCTTTTATATCCTGGAACATTAAAAACCTACATTAAAGGTGATTGAAACAAACAATGGAGGCGACAAACTGTCAAATTTATAAGGGAAAGCCAATCAGAACACAATTTATGTTTAAAGTGTAAAAACGGTGACTCTCGTTCATAAAACAGTCCTCATATATTTGGATCTCATTCATATCACCCAGAATCAGCTGCTTTAGCTCCTCCTAAAGTCAGCAGAATATCTACACAACACTTAGAAATGTTGCAGCAACTTGCTCTAAGAAATCCTGAACCATAATCCACTGTGTTGGGAGGAGACTCAAGTTGTGAATTTGTTGAGGCAGTTTCTTGCAGCTTTTTCACACGACTCTTCATTAAATTCAAACTTTGCAATAACTGGCTTCCTATAACACTTTTTGCTCTTGCAACCTTCATCAGCTGTGCAACAAAAACTATGTGAGGCGTTGACAGAAATCAGCACTGAAAATAGCACGTACAAAGTTAACCGAGAACTTCTACGGAATAACACTTCGGTTAAAAAATCAGCCACCTTCATGGAGAAAAAACTCAGTGTATTTAATCATGTGTTATATCTACTTTTTTTTTGCAGAGGTTAAAGTTGCAACAGCTAAACAAAACACTGCTACTCTAGATACACAGTGTTGCAGTCTCCTGTGGCTTGTAGCTAGAAGGATAAATCCTAGCAATCCAGATCCCAACAGAGCTTTCCACTTTATGAGATACTCGTCTTTCCAGATGCATCCTCCTCCCTCTGCCTGTCCCAGTGGAGGCAGATATGAATGGCGACAAGGAGCCAGATGGGAGCAGAGCTATGAATCCAGACTGGAGGCAGTAAAAATTTAGAGGTCCATTGTCAACTCTGGGGGGAGATATTGCTTGGTGTTGTCTGTTAAGTGAAGCATCAACACTGTTGCACTTATAGCAGCAAAAGCAGGCTCATTAAAAATTTGTGTTTATGCTGACCTGACACACAAATAAACAAATGAATAAATAAGTGTCCCAGATAACTTCATGGATATTAAAAGAACGCAATACGTTTTATTTTGTCACTACTGGATTTGAAAAAAAGGAACTAAAAATGGATGCATTTGCAATAAATGCATCCTAAAGGAAAAAAAAACAATTTGCTGGAGTTTCATTCATTTTTATTCTTTTTGTTGTATAAATATAAGAGAATTCATTCATGTCTGGTGTGGGATGATGCAACAGTGAAGGGTTTTTGAAGACGGACAATTTTTCTTTGTTGTTTCAACAGATTCATTTGAAGTTGAAACAACAACAACAGCTGTATTTCAGCGAGTTGCATCACTAAGAGGCACTATTCGAAGTTCAAAGTCTAATCCTAAAATTCAACAAGTTGGTTTTCTATGCTCCAAAAATGACATCTCAGTTTGGATCAAATGTGACAACGTGTGCACTAAAGGAGGCAGGGATGAATGTAGCACCCAAAGGTAAAGTTGCTTCCTGACACTTCTGTCTTTGCTATTAGTAAAATAATATCATCTTAACTTAGAATGACAGAAAAAGAAATGATTTATTATTAGTTGATAAGTATGATGCTACTATCCACTGAAGAAAAATCAGAATTTTCTGACTACACAACTTTATTTTGGGCATTAGGAAAAAACCAAACAGTATCAGGTAGGATATAAACTAGTTCCCTGCATTACTGAAAATTGCCACACACTGACACTTTGATCCTGACCCACAGTTTCAGTCTGTGTCATCTCTTTTAACACACATTGCACACTCTTATTAGTAGGTTTTCAGAAACTATTTTACATGCATGTCATGCATGAAGGGATTGTTAAATGACTCAAATGTCTTTAAGTCAAGCTTTTTTTGGTCCTCGTCTTTATTTTGACTTTTGCTTTTACTTTCTTTGGAAACATATTGTATTTTATTAGGCTTTAAAAAATGGTGAGGATGAGAAAATGGAATGGCTCCCATTTTATTGTCCATGCAGTTATTGGCACATTACTAGCTAGGTGAGACCCTGAATACCCTAAAATTGGGGAATCTTGTGCCTCAAAAACTAACACAGCAGGAATCAAACATCTCCTTTTGATGGTTTGGGAGCAATAAGGGGATGTATATAACTGGAGGTATACAACATTATGCAGCATACAATACAAGAGGAAACCTGGGAAATTCACAAAGACTAACAGTGCAGGAAGGGTCTCTTAGAGGAGCTTCTGAGAAGCCCTAAAAACCATTTTAAAACTTGAAAAAGATTTATTGGTATAGAAGTAATCTTCATAGAAAACAGTCAGATTCAGTGAGTGCCAGCTCCCCAACCCTAGCCCCAAACTGGAAAAGATCACACACTGTACCTGTCCCCATATCTGTGTGCTCCTGAGACATGTGCTGGCTCTGATGGACCCATTCACCATTGCACTTAAAGAAGATTTGGAGTGCAGGTCGGGCTTGGCATCTGAGCTTGATGGGGTTACTTTTGATAATGTAGGCATCAACAGGTTCTTCCAGGAAACGAGGCAGGGTCCCGGACTGGCCATGCTGCAAGGCTTCACCCCTGGGACCTGAAGAATGGCATGAGAATAAAAATCAGCTTTTAACAGATACTTTTTTAATACTTTCATCCTGGTCGGGTTTATTTCCTTCCATCTCTAACAAAAGTTGTAAAATTTGTGTTTTAACTTTCTGCTCTTTCACACCTCTGTACAATAATCCTTGGAGCATATCCATCATTCTTTCAAATGCATTATTTTGGAAGACAGCATTTCCTAAAATAATATAGCCAGAAAAAAAACCTCTCTCTAAAGTCAGTTCTCTACTACATCTTTATAAAGCAATTCATAGCAAATTCAACTAATAAATCCTCCCGAGTATTACAGTGTTTAATAATTAAACATGTGAAAATGTACACAAAATGCTTTGCAAGCATGCAAAAATATTCATTGTGAACATTTCCATCGTTATTCAGTTTTAATAATTCAAGTAATTAGGATGATTGTTTCCACATTTTTGCCACACTTAAGGTGATTAATTCCTCTGAGAAATGGCAAACAACGGCCAAGAATTACCTCAGCAGCACCATGGCCTTGTTGGATTTTTTATTTTTCACCTTTGTACAGTTAAAACAAAAGCAACAAAAAGAACAACCAGCAAAAGAAAAAATCTTTAGTAGAAAGATTCTAACAACAATTTTATGTATATTCCAGTTCTTAAGAGTTATGGCTTTGTTGGAGGGCCTTTTTTCTTTTTGCAATGAAATTCTACTATAACTGCGTATGAACAGTATCACTGCATGTTAGAAAGTAGCTGGAAAAAAACCCATTCTGGAGTCTTTCAGACATAAACAATGACAGGCATCTCTCCCAAAGTGGATGATATACTTTCTCAGCATGATATGGGTTGAGAACAACAATGTCAGATCAGCATCACATATGGGCATTTGTGAATTGTCTGCTGATAAATCAGCACATCATCAGCATAGATGATGATGTAGTGCAGCTTTTCAAGCTTTGCTTGTTTCAGCAAATTGCTGCCACATTCTGCACAAATTAAAACAACAGCATGACTGATAAGAAAGCACCAAACTATCCTGAATGCAGTGTTATTCCACTGCAAACACTTTTTAAAAACAATTTAAAAAACTGTTTCACTGTTCTGTATCAAACAGGACTGAGACTGCATTTAGCTTTCAAAGCACCAGCTGGTCTCCTCAGCTCACAGACAATGATACGATGATGTTAGAAGGTGATGCAACACAGTGGTAAACACCCTCCTTCCTTAATCTGTCTAAAATGCATTACTGATATCATCTAAAACAAGCAGTTATCTTTGCTTTATTATTGGAAAAATTAGTTTTATAATCAAATTTGTTGACATTTTTCCTAAAGTTGAATCGTTGCATTTTCTTTTCTTTTTAAATTACCATATTATCCAGTATTTTCCTTTTAGAGTTAAAGCTCATTGAAATAGAGGAAAAAATAAATACCTCACTAAAACCTAAGCAGATCTTCACTAAGACTTTAAACATTACTTGGATCCCAGATGATGATCACAAAAGACAGAAAATTCAGTTGAAGAATCTCCTGAAAAGGCACATTACCGGACATTACTCGCCTCCTTTCTCAGCCTGTTTGAGGTGTGTTCCAGTCGGCACACGTTTTAACACTTCAGAGCCTCGTGAGTGTAATTACACTCTTACTAATCTGCTAGTTTGCTGTAACCTCTTTCATGCAAGTGTGAAGAGTTTAGTGAGGCAAACCGTCCTGCACACACATCCACAATCCCAACTCCCCAATGCACACTCCATGTTTCTCCACAGTGATGGGTGTACCTCTGAAAAACCCATCAGGATTAGAGCACCCACTCTCTCTTTCTCTCTCTCTCTAGCTAATCTAATCCTCCTACCTTCCCTGCCGGATGTTTCCTGATCGAGGGAAATAGATAAAAGACTCTGTGATTCCCTGTCTGTGAAAATCACAGCACTTGCTTAGTGTTCCTCTTCCCTCTTTGCGACACATTCACATTCTCTCCCTCATTCCTGGAAAGGGAGCTGAACAAAGAGACATGCTTTTAATTTCAAAATGACTAGCCCTAGGCAAGCTTTTCTTGTTCACAGTACTCCAATTTGTTTTGCACACGCAGAATTGACATGGCCTGTTTGTGCCTGTATGAATGCAAAGCATAGATGTGGGCAAGCATCCAGACAACCATGGTTGGGAACAAATACACACAAACACAAAGCTGTCAAGCTGTCAAAACCCTTTTTGTAAAACACATTTATTAATAGATCAGTCATTGTAATTAATGCTTCATAACAGGGAAGTTTTATGCCACTGCAAGCATTACCTCTAAATGCAACATTACAATTAGAGATGATATCAGTCATGCAGTACAGGTTTTATTGCAGTTAGTAGTCTGTTCACTTCTCGAACTTTCATTTCTGTTTAGCCGCTGGGATAGTTTTGCAGAAGACAGATTAAGAGAGACACAGCAAAGGCAACTCTGGTGCCATTTAACCTCAGGCTGGTGATGGGCCATGCGGCTTACATGCACTTAACTGTCCCTGGAAACTGCCTAACATTGTGTCATATTGGGAAATTACTGAATATATAATAAAAATAAAAACCAAACAGGATATCCAATGTATTTTACTCAAGCTATTCTGTCCTATGCTTCCATACCATACTGTAGGACGGGCCTCTGGCAAAGCATTGTGATGCTGTTTGACACTCTCTCAACATTCACTCATTTACATCTTGAAGACAGTTCAGGCTTGTTATTGGTTCATCTCACCTCAATATGCTTCGGAGCCGTCATTCAGGAGACCGCTGAGCCCTGCGTTTCACAGTTTTCACAGTGATCTACAACCATTGCTTCAGCCTGGCAATAACGCATAGGGGGCACAGATACATCGAGCAAACTCTAAGAGGAAAACAACATATCACTGCCAAAGGGCTGAGTGATGGCTCTATTTCGTTTTTTTTCCCCTGCCTCTATGTCTGCCTTGCACATAAACAGAAGCTCCGATTGAAGAAAAAAACTGCTTGGGATGTGTCTGGGAAGGAATCTAAATTACCCAAGCAGAAAAAAAACATGCAATGTCGTCGTGTGGACAATTAAAAGCAACGGCTGGGCGTGCTCACTCGCATTAGCTCATAAAGCTGGTAATAAGTGACTTGTTGACACACAGATTGGGGAAAAGGAGGAATCCATGCACGCATGCATTCATGAACTCTGCTTTTTGTATTGTACAACGCCCATCTGATCAGATTTGCAGATGCTAGACATCACTGTCTACCTCAAAGTTCAGACCTTAGATAAAGGCTAAGTTGTCACACAGCTACCTCTGCTTCAACTGCTGAGGCGAGGAAAGACCACCTGTCGGCTCTTCAGAAAAGCGGCTTTCTATAATTTCATGAAATCCCCTCATTTTCTATTTTTCAAGCTGCTACTATAGTTTTACAAGCTTATTTATTCATAAAAAGTTTGATCTTTTAAAAATTTTATAATAATCCTGATTAAATAATTTGTTGTCCAACTGTCTGACTCTGGAAATATTTTCAGTAGGTGACAAATCTTTTCTGCAAGCAGGCAATTTAACAACTAGGTGCCAAATGCAGAAAATTCCACAGAAACATGAATGCACCCTTTCAATGCGGGAGCCATGAAGAAATATTTTTTTCTCTTTTATAAATTTAAATGATCATGGAATACAAAAGCCTGACTACGACTCCCATCATCAACCCTGAAAAGAAGCTGATACTGCTGATTATGTTTCAACCTCAACTTCCCAGACATGACATTAAATGCAACAATAAAGAGTAAGCTCAGGTTTGTAGATCTTTAATGTGGGATTTGTCCGTGAGGGGGAGCAAATAAAATATGTTATTAATTGATGTTAGCTCTGGAATTTAAAAAAGAATAAAAATAAGTGAAAAAGTAACATCAACTGTAGTTGTTATATTTTAAAATAAGAAGACAAAAAAATAAAAGAGCTACAGGTGGAGGACTGGGAACTCAGATTTATCAGCCAGGAATCAGCCACTGTTTATATAATATGACACACTGTAAATGATCAGAAGCAACATAGATGTACAGATGAAGCGTGGCATGTTGGCTCTTTCATTAAAGCCCAATTGGAAGCCTCCTGAGTAGGATCTAATTCTTTGCCTGAAGAGCTGAGTCTTCCAGTCATTGTGGATGACTGTAATGTAGCTAATTATTTATAGAAACCATAATTACATTTATGTATGTTACACAAATTCAACCTAAAAATAAGGGAAAGAAAAACAAACTTGTGAACAAGCTCAATTAATTTATTATTTCTGGAAAATATTAGGAACTTTGCCTCCACTTTTCTTCAATTTCACTAAAATGTGTGCAAACCTGAAGAATTACACCATCATTCATCAAGAATGCATTTCCAAATTACCATGCATATGCTGCATACATGAAAAACTCAGGTGGAGCTGGTCACAGGTGGAGCAAAGACTAAAAAGAAAGCACACACACAAAAATATATGTATACACACACACACACACACACATATATATATATATATATATATATATATATATATATATAAATAAATAAACGTTTCTCTTTGTTTTTCTGCATTTGCTCTACAT
>JBAMIG010000020.1:3884285-3894447 GCA_037177335.1 Kiunga ballochi
TATATATATATATATATATATATAAATAAATAAATGTTTCTCTTTGTTTTTCTGCCTTTGCTCTACCTGTTACCAGCTCCGCCTGATCTCAGTGAAGCTTTTGAGTCTTGTCCCATGAGTCAAACATTACAGAGCGACTGACTGAATTCATCCAGTGATGCAATAAACCATTTGAGAATCACAACCTAACAAAAACATGCAGTTCTGGTGTTTCTCATGAGAAAACAGCCAGTAAAGAGTGCCACTTACAGACACCATTGTTGAAGTAAAAGGGGTTTAAAGGAAGTGTTTGATGTACCACTGACAGAGTCACAAAGTAGAGCAATAAACGAAAAAACAACACAAAGCTGAAACTTCTTCCCATCTTGCTTATGCACATACCATGTCAGAACACATTATATGACCTTTCATGCATGGCAAAAATGTCAAAAAAATGTATGAAAGCCAAACAAGATGAGCTAAGACTTAATGGCCCTCAAACAAAAACTGACAAAAAAAGTGTTGCCATTTGAGCAACAATGCTCTGAGCTTTCATCTTCGGAGGAAAGAATTAATACCTCTTGAAGGGATTTTTTGTCAACTTTTTTTCCTGCTGGCTTTAGTAATAATGGCCAATCTTAGTGACATGCAGTATTTATTTATTCTTTGGTCTGATGTTTTTTTGGGGGGGGCTTTGTGCATTAGCTTATAACTCATCTAGGAATCAAGGAATGCTTGCAGCCCCACCTCAGCAGAAAATTTAGATAATCCCAAACAACCATATTAAAACACACAACAGACGAAAGATAGAGATAAGGTTTGTTAGCGTTTGTTAGCAAATACGTTTGTGCAAAACAAAGTTTTGCACAAACGTATTTGTTTCCTCAACAAAGAGTTTGCTGCTGTGTGAGCTTAGATTGTAAAACATAAGGCACTGATTTCCCATCTGTGTATGGATGGGATATTCATGTGCATGAAAAACAAATCCGTGAGCATAGTTTACGGTTTGCATCTTCACATAATCTTTAGTTCTCAGCTGACAGGATATGAGCTCAATAGCAGAAAGTCATGCAAAATATGAAAAGATACACACAATTTTATACTTAGATCACAAACACCTGGAATGTGCTGTGTAAGAGAGGCTTTCTGTCTTTTCAATGTGTTACTACAGCCATACCTGGTACAATAATAACCGATTTATTCTCCTCAAATCATAACAAGGAAGTAAATTAAAGTCTGATAGTGCAAATGACAACGGGTATCAGTCTTTCACTCCACTGGTGTTTTTCTCAAAGACACTTCACTCTACTGGGATTTCTCCAACTTGTTTTCATTTTGTCATGTGTGAGAGGTTTTTGGCAAAGTTAGGTACGCATTAGAGGTTCATTCAGTTTAGCTTCACACAAAACAAAATCTTTCACACCCCCAGCAGAACATGGACTTTAGATGAAAGTCTCATATAGTCACACCTTTCCATAGAGCCATGCATCAGTTTATTGGTATATTGGAGCACAACTATTGCAAAACAAGATATATTCAATTTCAAATCAATGCAAATGTCTGTCAGTCTGTTGAGGATGTACCCTGGTTCTCACCTATAGTGGCTGCTGAGACCCACCGTTAGAATTAATATGTTTAGATTGTGGAGTTATTGATGACTTCCAGCTTTGTTTTGTAGTAGATTAAGATGAATCCTTTATCCATGCATCCTGAGAGATATATCCCTTCAGTGTGTCCTAAGACTTCAATGGGGAATCCTCTCTCAGATACCTCCAGAACACCTCACCAGAGAGGCGTCCAGGAAGCATCCTAACCAGATGCTCATTTGACTCCTCTTGATGTAGAGGAGCAGTGGTTCTCTTCTGAGTCCCTCCCAGATCACAGATGACTCGCTAAGGGGAGAGTTCGGTCTCCTTGCAGAGGAAACTCATTTTGCCCGCCTATATTTGCGATTTTGTTCTTTTGGTCATTACCCAAAGCTTGGGACTAGAGAAAAGGGTAGGAACATAGATTGAACGGTAAACTGTGAACTTTGCCTTCAGGCTAAGTTAATTCTTCATTACGGCAGACTGGCTGAGTTTTCATTATTCCAGACGCCACACCACTTTGTCTATCAATCTCATGCTCCATCCTTCCCTCATTTTCCCTGAGAAATTTGAACACCTCTATTTGTAGGAGAACCTTATTTCTGTCCTGGAGAGGACTCTCCATCCTTTTCCAGCTGAGGACTGTGATCTTAGATTTGGAGGTGCTGATCCTCATTCCATCCGACCTGCATTTGGTTGGGAATTGTTTGAGCAAGAGCTGGAGATCGCGACTGAATAAAGCCAACAGAAACACATTATCTACAAAGAGCACATACTTAATCCTGAGATCACCAAACAGGATCTCCTCATCACTTCGGCTACACCTAAAAGTTATGTCCATAGAAGTTATGAACAGAATTGGTGGAGTCCAACCCTCATTGGAAACAAATCTGACTTATCAACGGCAAAGTGGACTAAGCTCTGTCAGTGATTGTATTGGGACCAGACAGCTGGTACACAGGGGTCCGGTATCCCATACTCCTGGAAAACCCTCACTGGAGTCTCTGAGGACACGGTCAAAAAACTTTTCCAACTCCACAAAACATATAGACTGGTTGGGCAAAATCCCCATGTCCCCTCCAGGACCCTGAAGAGTGTATAGTGCTGGTCCAAACAAAACCACAGTGTTCCTTCTCAATCTGGAGTTAGACTTTCTAATGGTCCCTCCTCTCCAGGACCCCTGAATATACATTTCCAGGGAGGCTGAGGAGTATAAACCCCCTGTAGTTGGAGCACACCCTTCAATCACCCCTTCTAGAAGAGGAAGATCACCATCGCAGTCTGTCAGTCTGGTGGCAGTGTTCCAGATGTTCCACGCAATGCTCCAAAGACAAGTCAGCCAGGACAGCCCCACAGCATAAAAAGCCTTAAATAATAGGAGAGGCCTCCCCTGAATATATAATGAGATTACTATTATGTCAGGCGGGATCTTACTGCCGCAGCTCTGTTTGGGACTATCCCCCACCTCTTTTGGGACATACTTGAAGCTTTCTCTGACAAGGGACTCCGCCAGATGTTTCCAGCAGATCTTCAAAACATGTTTGGGCCTAACCAGAATCCTTCCCACCATCTAAGCCACTTCACCACCAGGTGGTGATCAGTTAACTGTTCTGCACTTCTCTGCACCTGAATGTTCAAGACATTTGACCACAAGTCCAGCATAAATCAATCTGTGCCCTGAGTGTTCTGCAGCATAGAGTACATTTGCATACCCTTTCCCATTTATAAAGTATCATCACATATGTGAAAATACAGAGATAATAAGAATTTTGACAACACTTCAGTTGCCAAACCTTTTTTGATATTTGCTTGTTAACTTGCTGCAATAGAAGTGAGTTGGGCAGTTGTCAAATTTATAAAGTCTTTTGGGTTTACTGCCGTTAACCTGGCAACATCAGGGAACATCATGGACTCCTTACCGTTGCGCTTCATAGCTCTTCTTTATAAAAGAATCATTTCCATTCTGTGTTAATATATTTTAATCAATTCTTTTCTGAAAAGAATTACTCTTATAAAGTAACAGTAGACATAAACAAATTTTCATGTTAACTCACCTTTGTCCCAATTTCAGGAGTTTTCTATGAATAATTATGATCACTGAACTGGATTGATTTAAATTACTTTCTTTTCCAGTGAAACATACAGTATGTGATCTCAGACTTATAACCTCTACCTGGTATGTGTTCATATTAAATTGCCAGAATGAATACAGGGAAATTTGGGAAATGACAGGATTAAATTATGTATCTTTAATTAAATGCAACATGTCTGCAATGCCTTATCTAATCACTAGATTCAATAATTAATTATTTTAGAGTATTTCTCAATGTCTGGAATTAAAGATCTTTCCTTATGAGCCTAAAAACACAAAAGTTTTAACTTAACAGATTTTGCATTTCCAATTATACATTATTTAACACAATACACCAAAGACATAAGAAGTGGAGAAAAGTTTTTCAGCTGCTTCAACCTACTAGACTAAACTTAGTAATAATGAGTGGGTGGCTTCTGCTTTGATAAGAGTTAAATAAAAATCAACTAATTACTTTTTAGTCTGTTCATTAAGAGCCACTGGCATAATTATAAATTAATTAATTCACCATGGCAATATTTCAATAACAAGCCAGATAAATAAGCTGCAGTTTAGTAGTGAATGGAACACAGACTTGCAGTTTTGCTGCCGTGTGTCTTGGTGTAACACTGATTTAGTTAAAATGCCTGTGTAAATACGTGAATAAATACAGCCTGGCATTGGTCAATGTTGCATTAATTATATCTATGCCCAGTGTGAGGTGCCTTCACAGGCAGTTTCGATGCTAATACGTGCAACAGATGGATAGGCTAGTTTGAGGATTAGAGGTGAAGCAAGCAGAGGAGATGGGGGTGGAAGGAGATTGGTAAAGCAGATGATAGGTGGGTGTTGAAGATACTGAAAAGGACTGGGGGAGCATCTGTTCAGATCATATGAGTCCATGGCAGGAAAGCAAAAGAAAAGCGAAAAAAAAAGTTCAGAGTTTCCAGGAAAGGTTTATAAAGCCTCGGCTTTAAAAAGAAATCCACTTCTTTTTGCCGTCTTAATCAACTACTCCTCCAGAGGATCTCAACTTTAGCAGTCTACAACCCCTAAATCCACTTCCTGTCTTGCAAAGACTTGTGCACCACAACAGAAAGACAGAGAAGTAAAGATAGGATTACTTGAGCTCCTAAAATGAGAGCAAATGGGATGGAAAAGGAAGTAAAGTGTGAGTTTGATCATGCGAAGTGTTTTCAGGGAAAACCCTCAATTATAAGCAAATCAGCTTTTCCGAGGTGTCCAGCTGACACGGGGGCAGGTGATGACCTGTTAAGTGTACAGTAGCATCACTTATGTTTCCAACTGAACCTGTCTCCAAAATTATGGAAGCATTTTCATTGTTTTGATAGTCGACTGAAATAACGATGGGGACTAAGCCAGATTTCATACCATTATTTAAAATCACATCTGTTTTCTTTCTAGCTCTCCTCCTCCGTGTCCCCAGGCAAGTCTCACTATGACTTCAGTCAGACTGCAGAAAAGCCTTGAGCTCTAAATCTCCTCTCTAGCTTGTAATTTCTGTGCAATGGGAGTCAAATGAGCAATACATTTCAGCTCTGCCTCCCAGTCTCTTAAAAACACCATGGCCTCAACAGAAAGAGATACCCGAGCGCTTTGTTCAAATATTGATGTAAACCTCTCATCTGTCATATCAGGACCCAATAAACACTCAAACAGATGCACACGCACACATATCGTATGCATACCACTGCTGAAAACACTCCCAGGCAGAGATAGTTTTTATGGCACGCATGCCAGATGTCCAATTCAAACATGAACAAAAAATGGTGACTTTTCTTTAAATATTTCACATTTGGAGTACTTTTCTTCCCCTATTTTCAGTAAACAAGGCAGAAAACAAAACTTGAAAAAAAGTGTTTATTTCTATCACTTATGTCCAGCATTGCAGTCAAATGTAGACTTCTGGTGTCATGTGGAACAAAATGCATGCTTATGCAACTTTAAGATATATAAAAGGGGCATATCTGCTGTATATATCACATTATTAACTCTCATTTGTCCCAATTTCAGGAGTTTTCTATGAATAATTTATATTGTCATTGTTATTAGGACATAAATCCACCAAAGGGCGATTAAGAGTTTACCTCTGAGTTTTCATTAATTTCTGACAACTGCAAACATGGTGACGGGGGAAAAAGATCATAATAGAGTGTATTTTGAAATAGAGGGCCTGTTCTGCCATTAAATACATTAATAATTCTTCTTTTATCTTTTGCAGGTCAAATATCAGCCATACTGTGTGACATTGCCCCCATTGGTCTCAGTGGTACTGCATCGTAATTACATACATGAAGGACAAAGAAGATGGATTAACATGGATGCAGTTTGCAAATTCGTCTTAAGAAGAGAGCCTGAATAGGCCTTAATGGGTCACTTCTGCTCTGTGGTAAATATCTATACTGACAGGGCATTCTGTAAACAGAATGCCCTGCCTCTGTTTACAGAGCTTACAGATGTGCAAACACAAAGGAGCAAATGCAGCAATAGCAATGGAAAGCACTATATCTTACATAAATTCATAGCTCCTTCTGACAATATTTACCATGGGATCCTGTCATGTTGCCATGTTTGTCATGAATATGAATATCAGAGCTAAATAATTAGCTCTACGTAGCCCTCTAGTGGATGTGTTGTCTGTCAAACATGCTTATATGAAGCATGAATTACTCTATTTGGGCATTGACATTTGACGTTTGACACAGTTGACCTATTAATGACATTCAGGACATATTGGACATATTTGGATCAGGTCTTTTGTAGCATAGAAACATAAAAAACTGCACGACTTCTGCATTCAAGGACCAGAGTCCACACAGGACAGTTGCTAGGAATCCTGGGACCTTGGAAAGAAAAATACCTGGGTCTCACGTTTTTTTATGCCTGTTTATCAACACTCTTTTTCAGTATTCATGACTGTACCTGATGAAATTCACCCAATGTATTTTCCTCTTTGCAATGTAGTAGTGGTATTATGATTTATGATGACTTGTCTAATTTCTCTGATTTGAATGCAATAGTACCCATACTTAACACCACACAATTACACCTCTGACTGCAAATACATTTTCAATTAACCACTCAACAGATAGGTAGTGGATATTTTATTTTAAAAGAATCAAGCACTGATGTGGAAAAAGCAATGACTCAAAGTGTCCTGGCTTAAGCTACTCAGCTGTTAGATCTATATCCCCAATGTAGATTCCACATGCAGCATTTAACTACTTGAATGTTTTGCATTGAAAACACACAACATTTCAAATACTTTATAATTTATTTATTTATTTACTATGTATTTTGGGGGCATTTAGGCCATTCAAACATCCCATGATGTTAGAATGATACCAGACTGCATTTAAATGCATCACAAGGACTTAACTTTCTGCTTCACCTAAAAAATACATGTTAAAGGTTTAATAACATGCAAATATGACAGGAATTTTTTTAATCAGGTAACATAGTGGACATCATGTCCTACTTTACAGAGTTTTCTTGTTATTTCTTAAATACACATTATTTTCCACAGAATGTATTTTGTTGCCAAAGCCATGCATTTTCTTTTCAAACTAAACATGATCATGTACCCTTCACTATATACACAATCCAGTGTGCATGTTTGCAGTTTTTGTTGGAGTTTGTGCATCCCCATACAAAAACTCAGGTGGTATATGTGTCTTCATTGGTGTTGTGACAGCTTGCCGGCCTGCTTTTGGCAGGCGAGAGATAGTGCTTCCCTCAGCTCTTCCGATAATCAAAGAGTAAACACACTGAGGCAAAAGTGGGTTACCTGCATGTCAAACTGACAGAAATGCCTCCCATTTCGATCCTATTAAACATTTCTCTAGAAGATTCTCACATATTAAAAAGGAAACAATCTTATTCCAATAAATGCCAACCATATTAGCATATTCACATCTATTTGTCAAACATCAGTCTGAAATACTTTTCCTTCCACCAATCAGATAAAGTGTAAGCCAAAAATATAACAATTAAGTTCAGGACTTCTATTCAACTCCCAAAGTTTAGAGATAATCCAAAAACAAAAAATAACTCAAACTTTGCTTGATCTTATCCTAAATTATAATTCTTGGCCACAGGCAATGGACACAACAGAATAGAATTAAAAACAAATTTGTGTATCCTACAAGTGATTGTTTCTTCTTATAAATAATTCAAACTACTGTATAAACTACCCTGGTTCCTCAAAATTATTCATGGTAACAAGTAAACAACTTTCTCAGCGTATTTGTTTGCTCTTATGCCCTGAAGAATGTTTTGTATGTGTTTTTTAAATCAGTCAGTCAGTGGGAAATGGTCAGGGTGGTAACAGTGAGCATGCACAGCAAATAAAAAAAAACAAAAAACACTTTCAATTTGCATAAAAATGTTTAATATTTAGACTTACGAGACAAAACAGCTTCACTTAGTGGTGTAATGTGATATGTGAAAAGGGACATTTGACATTTGGGGGGTGGACTAGGTTCCCTTTGTGAGATCACAAAGATGAAACATCTCTGACTCACACATTTAGCGCACATTTGCTAAAATTGGGAGAAGCAAGCAAGAAAAGCATTAGAATATCTCATTTCTGTGCTTCATATACATCCTATGGGGAAAAAAAGACTATTAGAAAATCTTTAGAAAAATAATTTTAACCCAATATGGGACCTTTAAAATGTTCAAGTATGGTTCCCATTACATTCAAGCACAACAACAGGAACCACTCTCCACTTATATAGTCTTATATATAGTCTATAATCCTCATTTAGGCTCTTAGTGTTGATCAAACTGACATGTAATGTAGTGATTATAATAGTCTTAGTATTAAATGCAGCTACGTGTTACTTCAGTGTGGTGTTTTATATCATGGCTCAGTTCAACGTTACACATGAAACTGTGTCCTAAAGGAAAAATCCTGACCAGCTGCCCAGGGCTGACCTGCAGACGAGAAGGGTTTTTCTACCACTGAGGCGGTAGGTGTAAGCTCTCAGGTAGTCATTTCAAGAGGTTCTTCAGGTTCTTGAGGTATTTTCTACAAAGGATGACAAAGGCTTGAGGAAAACAGTGTTAAGCTGTAATTATAAATGCAGATACAGACATGCTGTACTCTGAACAAAGAAATATTTTGGAATATTCATTCTTTGCCTAGAAACATTTATCTGAGAAAGAATGAAAGAGTTAATGCAGAAAATTAAAACCGCAGAAATTAGAAAACTGTGTTGGCAGATTTAATAAAAACTCAGTAAAAAAAAAAAAAAAGGTAGAGCATGACAGTATTACATTTTGGCACAAGCGTGGCTCATTTTCAACAACAACATAGAGGATTAGCCTTGAAAGAAGACTTGCTTGTGGGCATCCATTTCCGGATAATACCAGACTGTTTCTAAGAAATGTTGCAGTCATGCAATCATGTGTACAATGGCTGTGATTTCAAGATGCTTTAAAAAAAAAGCCAGAATAATATTGAGGAGTTTATTACATCTTGAGGGAGAAAGGAGGGAAAGATCCTCATACACATTGACATGTATCAACATAAATACAGCCAACTGTATTTATGCAGATTGTGTGGAGAATTTCTCTCATTATGCAGCAAAATAAAAATGAGTGCTTTCAAAGCATAAAAAAATGTAATTATTGACTGATTATACTTTTTATGCTTTGAAATTCAGAGAAATATATTATGGAGCAAATGCAAAGACTACAAAATAAAAAAACCTCAACAGGATTTACCAGTTATCAGTGGTATCAAACAGCACGATTAATTAATCGTAAAACCCTCAATAAGTCCTGCACAGAATGAAAAGAATTTCACAACATCTGTGTCATCACTTTGTTATTGCTTAGTGCAAGTTGCAGAGAAGGCGTTTTGGAGAGAGAAAGTATGGCAGAATAAGAGTTATTTCCCATAAACATACAATTTGCATCATGCTTGTCTGATTTCTTTGTTTATAAGGAAAACATGACAAAAGACCATTCTGGAGGACAGCTCATGAGCTTGTAGAAAAGGTCATAAAATGCTGCAGTGAAAGGAGGAAATGCAGTGAATATGTTTAACCACCTGCATCACAGCCACCCTGCAGGCTTTGCGACGTAACATTAAGTCCTTCTTCTTTGAAGGATAGTTTGCTGTTCAAACATGATTGAATCAATGTGAGTGTGACGCTTTTTGTCACTGTGCAATGTTTAATCTCAGATATTTGTCCCTGTTTACTCACTTTCACATTTGCTGTACAGGGATTATATCTCTCAAATGGCCCGGGAACACCTCGGGATGATTGCTGGGATAGGCTCCAGCTACCTGCTACCCTTCATAGGAATAATACAGATTCAGAAAATGGATGGGTGGAGGATATTAAAAATAAATAACTGTTATAACTATAATAATTATTTTTCCAAGTTTCACAAACCCACCTTTTTCTGTTCATATCTCATGACCATTCAAGTCACTTTTGAGGAACAAATACAGCTATAAAAGGCCATTATTACCATGCTGCATCCCGCAGCG
>JBAMIG010000020.1:3897688-3909158 GCA_037177335.1 Kiunga ballochi
CACACACACACACACACACACACACATTAACACAATAAGATGTGGTTCGATGTAGCAGCACACAATTTACTGTAGAATGACTAAAGATGCAAGATGGATGCAAACACTACTATAACAATCTATTTAAATAATAATCTCCCAACATGGGCACGTCAGAAAGTAGACACTCTTACATTATCATCACTCCCTGTTGTATTTCTATTCAAGCTCCTCATATCGTACTTTGTTTTATTAAAAGTTTACAGATTCTGTCCCAGATATATTTACCTCACTAATCTCACTCTTTGATTTGTATAGAAGTAAATCTCCCTGCTGTTAATGAGAAGCAAAGGTGTCCAGTTTGCAAAGATCGCTGCATGCAAGACCAAACAAAACTGAAGAAAACGCCATTGTTCATTCTGTGATGCAAGTTCCTGCACATTATATTCCACAGAATTTCCATTATGTGATAAGAATCATCTGAGTTTTAAAGTTCAGCTTTAAAGATTTATAAAATCCTTGAACATTTTCAAAGGCTTATCTATCATTTGAAAGGTGTTAACATCTGCCACCATCAGGCTGAGTCATTCTGCTCCATCAGCTTCATTAGCAGATACAGCAGAAAAGATGGCCCCAGTAATCCTTCACTCCCCTGCAAAATGACTGTGGGTTTTATGTTATTCTTCATAAAAAAGGATGAAAAAATATCTGGTTTGGTTTTGAACTGGTGATAAAACCATCAGCAAAGAAGCCAAACATCTCCTCTTTATATAAATCATACATCTAGTGCTTTTTCATGTTCATCAGCACGTTTGCATGAAACAGAAAAGATCTGAAACGGCCTTTAAAAGGAAGAAAAATACAGCAAGAATGGGAGTAACCTTCTTTTTTTTTAAATGAGCACTATCGTCTCACCTCAGCTCTGATTTTCTCTCACGAGCAGAGGACAGTGGTTCAAAGCACTGCATCGCAGCTGCCCTGCATTTCATGTCCCAGCGGAGGCCTTCAAACATTACTTTTAACTGCCCCACTAATGCAGTCTGAGAGGACGGCAAATGTGCGATGGAGCTGGGGAGTAAATGGCATCAAGTGAGATCAAGATAGCATCAATAATAAACAAAGTTGAGGTAAAGGTTGTATTCAAATCAGATAGTTTACAGACTGCTGCTGGGCATGTCATCTGCTGATTCTTTAATAGCACAAAAACACTGGGCTGTAAAAACACATCTAACAAGCTCATCCAGTAGCAGGAGGATATATCGGATTTCTGCCAAGCCGAGCGCATAAAAAGTCCCAGATTCAATGTGCAACACATTACTAATGAACAATTTCCCATTTTCCTCCTTAATAACTTAAGAGTTCCAATGATGTGGCAAGGATTCCTAATGAATCTTTAAAGATACAATAAAAAAAAGTAGGAAAACAACTAGAAATTGAAAACTCTTTAAGCCTGAGTACTCTCATTTGTCAAGCTTAGATGGACACAGCAGAATTATGTCGAAACAATGTCTCCTGTTTTCATACAAATGATGCTTCACTTCAAAAGAGCCTGCAAATGAGCAAGTGAGCGAGGAGCTCAGCACCTTGTGGCACATCCTCAGCACATGGTGTCCCAGATTCCACCTTATGTAACCTGATTATTTTCACACACCAGACAAATAATGACAAACAAAAATAAGAAGGCACATTTATTACTCAGTTCCTCAGGTACTGCCGGCTACTTCTCTGAGCGGGACTTGCATAATTCCATAAATGATCCTTCTAAGAAGGAGAATGCTGACTAAAGCTGATGCCGAGGCAGACGTAGAGCGGAGACAGTGACACATTTCCACATGGATGCTGTGAAAATAACTGCTGTGGACAGAAGGGCTTATTTCAACTCATTAGGAACCCTATTGGATTTAATTAGTAAGTTCAGACATCCATAAATCTACAGCATCAAGTAACCATATTAAAACTGTGACATTCTGCAGTATGAGCTCTTTAGAAACACACACCATCTCTAACTGTTTATTAGACGTGCGCACAAAACACCTCTGTCATGAATCGGCTGCTTTGCCTTCCATTTGCAAACCTTGTGCTGCTGGACAGTAGCTAACACAGGAGCAGGATGCAACTGTTCACAGTGCAGACTGAAAGTGCTCCAACTGGAAAAAACATATGTTTGTATTAATCATACTTGCTTTAAAATGCAGAAAATCAAATGTGATTTAATGCCATGTCAAAAACAAGAAGTAAAAGTGTGTTTTGTTCATTTATTAGAATAAAATCTGAGCATGAAAAGAATGAAAAAGAAATGAGCTTTTTAAACATCCTTTTAATTTCTAAATATGCAATCATTTTTACATGAAAGCCAAGCCCTTAAAAACTGTGAAAAATGGACTTAATTTGTGTCTTTGGTGGTCTTAGGCTGCAAGCACACAGAGTTCTTCAGTGCCTCGGTGTTGAGACAGACGTCTTTGTTATCAGCAGAGTCGGCGCCTTGTTTTTGTGGTTTGCTTTAAGTAGAGAAATTAGTAGAAGCTGTAAAGTGAACTGCTGTGTTTAAGTTATGGCCTCTATAATTGCTTGGGCTTAGACACGTTTAATTTGGATCCGAATGCTATGTAAAGAATTTGTGCTGAGTTTGACCTACTGTTTCAGTTTGCTACAAGTTGGGATTAGTTTTTTCCTAGTTTGTAAAAGATTTTCTGCACAGGAAATATCTCATGCTAAACTCTGGGCTGTGGCTTTGAGTCGACATGAGGCAACATATTCTCCCTCTGCACATGCAGAATACTGAGTTTTCCAGGAATTTCAGGCAGTAAAAGTTTGAGTTGTATCATTTTTCAGATACATTTTTAAACCAGGCTGCTGGGATAGGCTTAGACCCCCCCGCGACCCCGTTACGGACAAAGGGGTAGATAATGTGTGGATATTAAATCCAATCACCTGTCAATATTTAGTAAAAAAAACAAAAACAAAAAAAAAAAACAGATAAAAACATCCAGATGATGATGACAGGAATATTTTGGATTGGAAAACCATTTTCAAACAGCCCAAGCAGCTTTTAATAGCTTAAAGCTCTATGTAACTTTTTATCTCATCGTAATTTTTTATACATAAGGAGAAAGATTTACATTAATGTTCTAACAAATAGGTACTCCATTGGGCTGTATGAGGTCCGCGGTCCCGTCCTGTGGTCCCATGCTCCAACTCAAAAGGAGTCTTTGTGCAGAACCTGATTGGTTGTTAACTTTATTTAATTTAATTCAGGTATGTTAAAGCAGGAAGACATGGAAAACCTGCTGGATCAGTTTTGATACCCTTGTTCTAAAAAAATTTTTGAAAGCAAAGTAAAAAAGCAAGCAATAATTAAACATTTTATTTAAAAAAACATTTTTAATCAACTAAAGAAAATTACAAACAATTGTTTTCCCCCAACACGGCATTGAGGAAGCGAATGTGTCCTCATGCACTGTGGAGCTGCAGCAGCAATGCATTGCTCCTCTCCTAAATAAATCAATGCTTAGGAAATGCTTGGATAATGCCATTTAAGCTTTTAAATCCTTGTTGATCACAGATCAGGATGACTCAGAATTGTGCAACAATTAATTTGCAATCAAGAGTGTTCTGATGCAGTTAAGTGGGTGTTGCTTTTGGCCATGCATCTCAAGTCGCAGCTTTATGATTTTGCTCTCTGTGAAGATTGAAGCTCTGTTTTTTTCTGCTGATGAATTTCATTTTAAGAAATGGGAAAAGAAAACCGAGCAGCGGTAGATGCATTTGGGGTGTCGTGCTACAGGTGATCTGCATAAAAGTACCAGAGTGTTTTCTGATTGTAGCACAGAAAATGAAATTAAACTTGTCTTGATTGTCCCACAGAATCTATCTAATGAGAGCCCAGAGAGCAGTGGTGGCATACAGAACAACAGTGATGTCACTGGAGGTCAAGGTGAGGCTGCCATCTAATCTTAAAAACATGAGACAGGGTCCACAGTGTGGTGACCTGTGCAGGTCCTGCTTATGCAGTTTGTCAGGTGTGTATGTATATGCATGTTTGCAGGTGCATGTGTGCTGATGCATAATGTGTGGAGGAAGTTGAAAGAGGAGAATGACTGTGACCTGTGTCTTTGTGTAGATTGAGTGGAGCATAATGTGTGCCGTGTGCTTATATGTTTACACAAATCAGGAAGGAAGTCACAAAAGTGGTCCTACTAGCTTGAGCAAACTGTCGTTAATCAACATATTCTGCAAATACCCAGGATTAGGACTAATCCTGAACATCGGCTAGTCTGTAAATTGGCTAAATGTCAAAATGTGATCATTTAAATTAGATGCGATTCATGGATCAATTCCGGTTTCATTAAAGATAACTTTTTGGCATTTTTTGGCCTGCGCTGTGGACGGGATGAAGTCGGGAAAGATGAGAAACAGAACAATAATGTAACGGAGAAACCAAACCAGCCATGGGATCAATATTAATATCCTTCTGCTATACATAACCATCAAAACGAAAGCTTAATCCTTAACTTTTATCAGACGCTATCAAACCTATTTAAACACACATTATCCTCACAGTTCACCGCCACTGTTTTATATGACAGTAATTAGAATATTCATTAGACAACAAATCTCTTCAGCCAAATCAATAGTCTTTGAGCCAAAGGGCCGATATCCGAGTCAAAATCCATCAGATACGAAGGATCCAATTCCATAAGCTTTGTGACTTCTCCAACCCTGCTGTAAATCAATAGACCAGCCCCTCTCAAGGAGCTTGCTGCTTGTTAGCAGACTTGAAACAGCTGTCTTACCCTGCGTATTGTGATGTTCTACCTCCATTTCTATTTTGTCCAGTGTTTCAGCCAACTTTTTGGTTCATTGTGAGCTTATCAGCACAGTATGCTTAGGTGAATGAGCACAGCCCCACATCCACTTAGGCTTTTCAATCTCACTGTGACACGGTTAGATCAGGAGAGTGCACAAGAATAAATCGATGCCTTGACTGCTTGACGCAGCATTCTCTTCCAGACCATTTCCTTGGCCGTGCCATCTATCACTCACAACCCAAACAGGGTTCTTCCTTTGTCTCTGCTCTCTCGTCCTCCTCCTGTCGGCCCTAACACGATCAACCCACCCCCTCCACACAACTATACTGGTCTCAGGAGATGCGACACATTCACTGTCATGGAGTTCATAACATCTGTATACTGAGTTGATGGTGGTGGAGGGATGACAGAGGTGACATACCAACATAGGCTGTGCAGGTGGAAAAAAAAATCTAATTTATAATTTGCCCCAGAGGTCAGCCTTAGAGACCAGGTCCAAGCATCTATCAGATAAATCGGCTTTAGGGTGCCAGCAACCCACTTACCAACCCCATCTTCTGACTGCTGCTCTGGCAGTTAAGCAACGAAATTGTGCTATAGTTGAAATTGACAGGCCACACTGTGGATTGACTGAAGTTCAAGTGATTCAGCAAAAGAAGAAAGATCATTTTGATAAACCTGAAGTGTCATGAAATGAGTCAATCTACTGCCGGTATCCCACATACATTTGTGGTAAAATTCAGATTTTTTTTGTGAAATGTTCTGTAAAAACATATTTAATAGACAGCTTTAGAGGAAAAGTATTCTGTAAAACTGCTTCACTACCAAAAATCCAATTAGACAAACCATCCTTATCCATTATCTATACTAGCTCTCTCCTGTAGAGGATTTCAGAGATCTAACCCTCCTGACAAAAAGAAGCAGGCTACACCTGAAACAATTCACCCATCCATCACTAAGCTAACTAACAGAGATAGGACCCATCCTTTCTCTTCTCAGTTTGTACATCTTCAGTTCTTTTCCTCACCTCCTTTCCTCACATCTTCCCTTCCAGTGGAGACAGTATTCAAGGAGACATGGGAGAGACCCAAGGAAAGAGATGAAGGCAACAGATGTTTAACAGAACAAGACATCCTCACCTCTGAGCCTTCATTTTAGACTCAGAGCAATTAAATGACATACAGCACAACTGTTTTGCTGGTGTTTTTACACTCTAAAAAGAGTATTTTGCGCTGTAGCTGAACTAAAACCTCCTGTTGTGAAATTAATTAACTTTAAGAGTTTTAGAAGCAACTTTTAAGTTGTTGAACTCAACGTCTTACATAATAATAATAAAAAAAAAGTCCAATTGTACATAGACCACAAGGATTAAAAATCAATCTTAAGATCTTCCTTTTTAACAAATCTTACAGTACCAGTTACTATACACTATACTTTACTATACAGTCATTTAGCAGATGCTTTTATCCAAAGCATTATTTTATAACCATAGTTATTTTCCTAACATGTATGTCTTGTGCGTGGGAGGAAGCCGGAGTACCCTGAGAGAACCCACGCATACATGTGGAGAACATGCAAACTCCACACAAAAAGGCCACTGGAAAAGACTCGAACCAGCAACCTTCTTGCTGTGAGGCCACAGTGCTAACCACTGCTCCCAGTTAGGGATAGTTTAGCCATATGTTAGTTATGCACTCATTGGGACATCCCATAATGCACTGAGCATTTTACACTCTCTGCTTATCTTCCTTGTATTGATTTATGACATCATTAATCTATTTCTCCTCTTTCTGCAGGTCTTGCTGGATAAAAGCTGCAGTGTTAATGTTGTTTCAATGTTATTTTGTCTGTCCTGTCCTCTGTCCTGTCCTCTCCACACCAGTCAGTCGAGGCAGATGACTGACTGGTGTGAGCCGGGTTCTGCCGGAGGTTTTGTCTTCTTGTTAAAAGAGAGTTTTCCTTCCCACTGTCGCCTCATGCAGCTCAGGTTGTGGATTGGATCGAAGTCATGATTTGATGCAATCCTATGGTTTCCCTTATCTGGGCTATTTGATGAATTGGCTCAATATGATGTAAAGTGTTCTGAAATGACACTGTCATGAAGTGAAGCTATATAAATAAAGTTGAATTGAATTTAATTGAAAATTATTCTTTATTTGAAAAAAACTCATTTTTTGTGTAAGTCCAATTCAATCACTTTCTGTCACCTAAAACTATTATTTTACGTTGGTTCAGCTATTCTTTTTTAACAGTGTCAATCTAATTTCTTCAGTAGGCATTTACAGATTTGCACTTTTACATTCTGTCTTTGCTTCTCAGGATATCCTCCTCTCCCCTTGAAAATGCAACACAGACGCTGAGATGATCCATCATTACTACAAACTGAGTCTAACTTTCTATGTCACAGGAGGGAGGAGGACTGAAGGGAGAAGACGGGGAGACACAACATAGGGAAATGAAAAGCATGTACAACCGTTTATAGACACAGTTGTGTGACTGTGAGGACTGCAGAAGGAAGTCTAAAAGCCTGTGGAGACCAGCGAGGACATGTTAACTCCATCTGAACCCACAAGCTACTTGCTGGGAAATGTTCTTACGGTCTGCAACGAGGCTAGTGGAGTAGAAACAACAAAAACTGCCACATAGCGGAAAAGAAAGCAATTTAAAACATTGCGGAAGTACAAATGCAAAAATATGCACATGTGACCAGTACACAACAATTAAAAAGTTCTGAGGTTCACAAAGACGTGAGCTTTCATATTCCTTTCGGTTGGTCTGGAAGTGTCAGCAAGTTATTTTCCCGAACAAAAATTCACTTCAAATTATTGTTTAAGAGATGCAGGGCCCTTACTTTGAAAAGATGAGACTCATACTGATAAACCTGCATGCAAGAGAACACGGTAGCCCAATGCAGAGGCAGAATAATTATCAAACCTAAGGTATGAGAAAATTGCAGTTGTTCTGCTGTTGGCAATTTCTTTCTAATGGGAATCAACTGAACAGCTGCTTAATGGGATGTCCTTGAAATCCTGATATCAGCAAATGGAGAATGCTGACTTTTTAAAAGAGTACTGAAATCACTTGAAAATGTCTTGAAGACCTAAAGGAGCCTCTCAAAACCACACAACTCCAGGTAAACAGATGTTCAGAAGACAATGAAATGGTTCTTTTCTGAGGGATATATATAGACAGAATATATTTTATTCATGCTGCAGAAGCCTGCAAGCTAGTCCTTTCACTATGCATCTAAGGACAACAGTACGGCACCTCTTCTATTCATGACCCATAACCAGCTAACGAGCATAAGCTACACTGACAATCAGTCATAGTTTATCTTCCAACTTCAACATATCATTGATGGTAAATTGTGTTGTTGGCACTCCACTTGAAAGGCAATTTTTCAACAGTTCTCATTAACAAGTAATAACATCCAGTTATGATACAAACATACAAAGGGGGCAACAATAATTGGGCTCTTTCACAGCAAAGTCAGAATGTGTCACACGTCCATGTTTTCTTGTTCCTCAAACACAGCAATTAGAAGCACTGAGCCGAGTGTCACTTCTGCTGCCTCTCTGACCTTTTTTTTTTTTACTGCAGGAGACCTCCTCATCTGCCTCTTCAGTCCAACCTGACCGCTAAGGCTGAGCATAGCTGAATGGTGCTGATGTTTGTCTCCTCTTTCTAAAGCCCTTTTCAGACATTAAATGTGTAATGTTAATGGATCCATCAGTCAGGTTATTTCTCTTTTTGTTTGCCATATTTGCCAGCAAACACCATGCATCCTATCCCTGTTTATTTTCCCAGGTACTGTAAAAACGTTAACTTGCAGCATTTACTTATTTCATAAAAACCGTTGCTGGAATTGTATTATTAGCTGTTTCATGAAAAGATTAGTGAGATTATTCTAAAGAACAGAATATATGAGGACCCACTGCTTCTACGCCAGACTGTTAATGGGACTGAGGCTGTTCAGACTTATGGTGTATTAAAAGTAATATAGAAGTATTACAAGTCTAAATTAGTAATATTGCTTTTATTAAAAGAAATCACCAGGGTGCTCATTCGGACCGGACAATGACACCTAAAGTTGCCATCATATTAATGAAAAACTGTGGATGTCTGCAAGTGGCTGCACAAAAACTCAATACTTTGCAATATGGGTAATGTGTGACATGATAAAAATCACAATGATAGTTATTCTTTGCTAGAAAACTGCTCAACTCCAGTCCTTCCAAACAAGTTTCTACTCACATAGAGGCAAGCTGTATAACATTTATGTCTAAAGAACAACAAACTGGGCTATGTTTGAACTGCTGGTGTGGAGTCAGATGAATAAGTATGAAGATAAATCATCATTTGGACTGTTTTAGCATTTATCTTTGTGATGAAATTAAATGTGACTGACAGCAGTTTAGCAAATTCATGTATGTTTATTTGATCTGTTTTATTTTATTTTTATCACAAAGAAATGATAAGGAAATATATCTGGATATGCAGCGCATTAGCCATTTTTAGCATACCATTAATACCAGTTAAAAGTTATGTCCTCCGATTTGTAAATTTCAATACATATATTTCAGCCATATCTAAAAAACATCCACTTCTAACAAAATAGTCTGACACTGGAAGGCAGACTGAAGGTAAAATAAAGACGCTTGGGCTAAAAAAAAAAAGTTATGGTCAGAAAGAATAAAAAGAGTCATAATAAATGCAAAGATTCTGCAGAAAGCTTGACAAGCAGATGCATTTTCTTGGTCAGTGTCAGTGTATTAGATGGAGGAGTTTGCAGGTTGACTAAACAAAGATGCAGAAGAAATGATTTGCATTACATTTAATCCGATCCAATTTATTTATAAAACACATTTAAAACATAAATAAATTAATAAATACATACTTAAATGACTAAAAAGTAGAAATTAAATTTATAAAAAGACAGAACCACACAACTCAGGCAGTGTTGAAAGCCAAAGACTGAAAGTGGTACGTAAAGCTCTCCACTGAGGGGGAAGTTTGGATGTGGAGGGGCAGAGCCTTCAAGACTAACACTGACAAATCGATGTCCCCTCTAGTTTTAAGTCTCGACTTAAGCACCATAAGCAGGGACTGGCCCTCAGACCTCAAAGCGTGCACTGGAGTGCAGATTTGGAGGCATTCAGGGGTCGGTCATTTCAAAGCTTTAAAAACAAACAGATTTTAAAATCAATTCTGAAACATAAAGGCAATCAGTGGAGTTAAAATGTGTGTGATAAATGAGCTTTTTCTGGTCCCCGTTAAAACCAGAAGAAATGGGACAAAGAAAGATTAGTCAATGAACAGATTCATCGTAGAGCTTCCTTTTAAAGTCACAAAAGCATTTCCAGATATCCCAGATAGATTTTAATTTAGTGGGTTTTTTTTCAGGTAAAGAAAAGTGACAAAGATGCTTGTGTGTTTCTGAGTTTAGTCCTAATGCCACGCAGCCAGCTCAGAGAAATGGAGATTAATAAATCATACAATTGTAAGTGGTGCATCGCTTTGTTTGCATCCAAGACCAGAGAACAGAAGCGAATTATGGGGTGGAGAGGCTCTTAGTTATGAGATAATGATGGTGAAGAAGACTGCAGAGCAGAGGCAGCATCAGCTTTATGTACATTATAAGGAATATGTGAGAGGATACATAGATACAATACAATGGAAGTAGTCAAGAGAATTAAAGATGCATCTGGAGTGATAAGTATGGATTATATCCATTTAAACGAAATGTGTATTATATCTTTTGGAAAATAACTGAGTTGAAAGGCTTTGAAACTGTAGCCTAACACTTACAAAGAGGCACCTTGAATATTCAGATGATTTCGGAACAAAAGTAAAAGGAAATTAATATAAATCTTTGAAGGTTTAGCAAATGATGTGCACATCTGAAGTGGACATTTTCAGCTGCATCATTTCCAGCAACAAATACAAAAAAAGGACATTATGCCTGCATTTCAAGTGTCACCATGACAGAAAACTGTCCTGAAAGAAAATGTCCCTGCAAAAGAAAAAAAAACAGGAAAAGCAGCATCGGCCGCAGAATTAATGTGAGTGAGATGGTAATGCATCGTACGAGTCTCACCCCTTTATTTGTGGTCTCCAGCCTCTATGATGTGACAGAAGGTAGAATAAGAGTGGTTTACGGCATCTTATTGAGACATTCTTGACGATGACACCTCTTCAATACCGTTGCTGTCTCCAGCTTCTTAACTCACCCCCCACTCACACCATTTCAATGCTTTTTGACTCATTTTTTTCTGCTCTCTCTCTAAATCATACCCTTTTTCCCTGTCTCTCATCTTTTCCTATCCATCTTTCTCAATCATCTTCTTCCATATTGCTCTCTGTCCCCACAAATCTTCCACTCTACGGATCCAAGCACTTCCTCTGTCCTCTGTCTCTCTCACTTCACATCACTCTTCCTCTTTACCCCCTGCCAGTGTCTCTCTTTTTTTCATCAAAGTGGCAAAGTAATGGGGCGCTCTGCCACCATGTTCATTTCAACATCATTCCCAAAGTGGTTCTGTTTATACCTGAATATTATAGCATGTAAAAATGCAGAAAAAGCTGCAGAAAAAAAAAAACATCTACATGAGGAACGCTCTGCTTGTCGTGCATGTGTGCACTTTGCATTTACAAAGTAATATTAGCTGTGAGCTCTAATGCTC
>JBAMIG010000020.1:3916810-3931809 GCA_037177335.1 Kiunga ballochi
AAGAAGAAAACTCTGATCAAAGACATTAAAACTTGGAAGCTTTTCACCATGCATGGATGATTCTACCCCATTTCAGCGTCTAGATGCTATACGCTAATCGCAAAGAGAGAGGCCGAGGACTATTGAGCATCAAGGTTGCTATCCCAGATGAAACAGCCACGCTATATCAGGAGGATGCTCCCAAGAGATGAAGCACTTGGTCAATGTCTCAGGCACTGGAACCTGGAGGAGAATGAAATGCAAGGTACAGGTGGGCAAGGAACACATGAAACACCACAACCAAGTAGCTAGCATAGTGTTCAGAAACATCTGCGCAGAATATGGACTGGAGACCCTTTAGTCTTAAAGAGGAAACACCTCCCAAAGTGATGGAGAAGAAGAGGACTTATAGATGGTGGCTGTGTAGCAGGAGAACTGGTTCCAACAGATACCCGGTGAAGCATCTCCACCACGAAGAGCGCGGTCCTAGGAACAGCTATCAGATGCTGTGCAGGACCCTCAGCTCTTAGGACTGTGGTAGAAGACTCATGTGGACTGGAGGGGCGAGGGAGGTAGTTTTATTCTATATGTCTGTAAAATGATACACTCCAGCATTACATCTGACATGTGTGTCCTGCACATCTATATATTTTTCATTAGTTCTGGGAATCATTGACATTTTATTTGCATCTTATGCATTTGATTTATTACACTTGTCAAAACATAACCCTCTTTTAATGATAAATGTTATTGTATATGAAAACTGAGTTTATGTATTTTGACATTTTTGGGAGAATTTTCTTCCACTGCCATGGAGTTAAAAATGTAGCTGAGTCTTGACATTGGTAGCTACATTTCAACCCGGGTAGCCTCCTCGCACACTTCATCTCGACTACTATGTTAAGGTGGTTTGTATGTCCAAATCAATATTCTATAATTCCTAAAAATTGCTTTAAACAAGTGCCTGCACAAGTGATTACAGTAATGCCAGTGGCTAAGAGCCACTCTGGGTATTGCATTGTGTGCGCAAGACAGCATAACGGATTTAGTGACTCTTTCACTTTACATACTGCACACAACTAGAATAAATAGAATGTGTCGAGCATTTCCAAATCTATTTATGACATCATTTTACATCTTATTTAAGTATTTTGTAAACAACCTAAGGGAGTGGAAAATTAAGAGGGAGATGCAGAATAATTCATGCATAATAGGAGCAGCAGCTCACAGTTTGAGCCTTGCTGTCGACCTCGTCTGTCCTCAGCCCCGTGGAGCAGAAATCCCCAACTAGAGCCTGACATTGGCCAAACTGTCAAGACCAATCGTGGGAGGCCAACAGGCTAACCTCTCAAGTGGCTGAGGTTGCATCAGTAAAGTGTCATAATGAGATTATTTGGTGCCAGTGAGGTCTCTGAGAAGTTCAGCCAGTGATGCCCACAGCTGGTCATTATCTGCTCCAGTCACTGCAGAATCATAAGCAGCTCTTAAAAAACATACACTCAAACGGGGTCCGGTGTCCATGCTCGGGGCTGATACAAGTCTCATTTATTCATTTTAAGGACTTTAGTATATCAAGGTCTATTCTGTAGTTGCTGCTTGAAAGAACGTTTGCTTTATTTACAAGGACTTTTATGATGTAATTCATAATAATATTGCTGATCCAGCCTGTGACCTGACACGGCTCTACAGACACAGCCTTGAGGACTGAATAAAAGGTGCACGGCATATCTGTGTCATTACAAACTGGTGTTCATCCCAGCTTGCACTCATGGTCATCTGTCATTGGGAGTGACTTTATCTCTCTGGTGCCAAGGAAAAAAGCAGCATTGAGACATTGCATGGTGGCCACGGGGTGATGGTAAGAGCACAGACGTAGAGACACAAACAAAACAATAAGAGGGTGAGGCAGAAAAAAGAAAGGAGGGCGGGAGATTGTGACAGAACGAAGGAGGAAATACTATTAAAGGTAATAAATGTCAGCGTGTCATTCCATTTGTATGACTGGGGTACCTTTCACCAATTATGACAACCAGAAGTTTGCTCCCTCTCTCCTTCCCACAAGGGAAAAGGCTGCTTCCAGTGCCAAAGAAGCTGGCCTTGTTATAGGATTCACCAGGGACAATGGCTCTCACTCGAGGTCATCACTTTCCAGATGAAGAGCCGCAACCTCTCCACAGCTATAAGAGCAGTGATTGAGCAAACGTTAATTTGAAGGGGGAATTTGATGGTCATTCTTAAAGGACAACCACCATTCATCACCAAAGTGTGAATCATAATGAAGTGAGGAAGGTCTTAACTCAGAACACATTTCCCTGCATTGTTCGGAGAAATTGAAAGATAATTAAAACATGATCCATCCCCTATAATTTAGTGAAATGTTTCATCAACACTGCATGGAGTGTTAATTGCACACAAAATATTCATAAACGTCTGGCCTCTTAACAATTAAAACGGAAGTAAATTAATACACCTATACATCAGAACATTGATGAGTATTTGGAGCCCCAGGCAGCGAAAGTAAATAAATGATTAAGGTTTCACACCACTTTACAAAATTAATCTGGAGTGCTTTTTTTCCCCCAAAACATGAGTTCTAATGAAGCACAGAGGAGGTGTACAGCATATGCTGAACTAATATTTAATCACTAAACAGAAATAAACATCTAATAAATTAAAAACAAAAAAATACCCAGCATGCACTTTTCACTGAATGCTTCAGGAGCAACATTACCTAAAAAATGAAAAGACAGATTTTACTGGAACAAGCAGAGTGAGAATTGGTTAGTCACCGCTCTACCTCCAACAACCTTTTAAGCAGACGGTAAAACGCCATTTAGATGCAAATTCAAAAGACAAAAATTAATTGAACTAATTATGCCGTGTTGATTTAATTGCATACATTCAAAAGCAAAATGAGAAACAACACAATAATGATTTGCTTTACTAATAACTCAAGTGTAATTTAAATTGTAATTATTTTCCATTAATTTAACTCTTAGAGTGCACTTTACTAACCTCAAACTAAAAGAATTAGCAAGAAGCTTCCCTGCGGCAAAAGGTTCGGCTGGTTAAATGTCAACTCCAAAAACAACAATAAATGTGTTCCTGTATTTCTGAATAACAACAAAAATAACACTAAAGTAAATTAAAGAGAATATTAACAACATTAATCGTGCCCAATTAGAATCAGCCCAGATCAATCCTGTCCTTGAAATCCAATTCATTTTAGTCAAATGCATCAATTTAATGGCGACTTTTGTTTCTTTTCAAGAACTTGTTGTAATTAGTATTTCTTCCAATCAGATTTATGAAAGCATTTTCAGAGTACCTTTCACCCCAACCTTTAAAATTCAGTATGCAACAGCAGCAGGCACAAAATGAAGGAACTGGAACCTGGAAAGCGATGCCTTCTCATGATGAACAGCAACTTTAAAGCATGCAGGACATCCATATAGACTTTGTAATCTACAATCATATACGTTTGGTTCTTTTATTTCCTGCTGAAAGACGAGATCTGTTACTACAGATCTGAGGCAAGGCTGGTTAAAAAGATGGAAGATCTGAAGTCCCGGCGCTGCACTCACAGCTGCTTTGTTCACAAAAACTACAGAAGTAATGATAACAATAATAATGAAACGTGTGTTCTTGTATTTAAAAAGGTGTAAAATTTCTCTTTATTTCCTGCGATGCAGAGCTTGCACACACAGCTATGCAAAGCACATTGGTGTTTGTGTTGCCGGTATTTCAGTGTGGGGCAACAGACCGTTTCATAGAGAGACAAACTGTAGAACCGACCAAGAACCACGAGTCATAATTGTTCAGAGAATTATTACATTTACTTTTAATAAAACCTTCCTATTATTAATCAACGTCTTTATGATTCCCTTCTCTGTGGTTTAAACCAGAGGACCAAAAAAAAGTCTAAATATGCATCAAAATAGTTGATTTTTCTTCCAGTGACGTTGCTGTATAAGGCGGCGCTTTCAGCAATTTAATTAATGTTATTCAACAGCAAACCTCGCTTCCAAAGAGGTTTTATCTTCTCTAATTGCATTCGCTTAATAAGCAAATATTAACATCTTACAAAGACCAGCAACTCCCCTGACAAAGAGATGAGGACCGGAGAAACTTTCCTCCACTGAATAAATTACTTCTTCAACGGCAGGACTGCGTAAAGTAGAAGGCATCAAAGTCAACTTTGGTCTGGCTCTAATGAGATGTAAGATGGAGGCTCCAAGTTTCATTTTGACTTGGCATCTGTATGATTCAGCTTGAAAGACAACATCGCCAAACAGTATGTATGTGTATATATATATATATATATATATATATATATATGTATTCTGCTTGTTACTTCGGTCAGGTTTACATTGTATTATTTTTTCTTTTACAGGTAAAATAAAAGCAGATTTTTTACCAAATTGACAATCTATCATAGGTTATTTAACCTCAAAGCATAAAGTCCATCAGAAGCTCTGTGATCGATCAGCCCTGGCATCCCTCATCCTTCTGGTTCCCTTCAGCTTTGTTTAAAGACTGGATTGGATCCCTTTGTAGTTGCCTCACATTAACTGGAAATTCAATATATTTTCCCATGTTTTTCTTTAATCTAGTATCTTTTTAAATTTTCAGTGATATGGTTGCCATACAAGACCAGGAGAGCTCAATTATGTACTCTACAAACCTCCCTAAAGACTAAAAACATCCAAGTTGTGAACATTTTTTAAAAGTTAAATAAGCTTGAATAATTTAACTTAACAAATATAAGTGTTTACATGAGGTTGTATTGAAACTTAAGTGATACACTGCAGTCCTTCTTTATGTTTCTGATTAAATATCTGATCTCCAAGACAGAATGCTGTGTTTATCTTTTACATGGGAAAAATCCGGTGGGAGTCATCCCATATGTAATGCTATATAAAGGAAAAACATAAACCTAAGGAAAATATAGAGTTATGGCAAATTAGCATTTAAACAATCCCATTGCAAATGGATAAATACAAAAACGTCCTGATGTGAGGATGTGATGTGCAGCCAGCCTGTGAGGGACATGATGAGGTGGGGAGGCTGGTGTGTCAGCCAGGCTGGCGGTGGATCCCCACTGTGTCCATCTGTGTGTCCATCCTGCAGGGATCCATATTGGGCATTGCTGATAGCAGAAAGAGGACAACTACATGTGGCCAAAACATGTGGGCAATACATAAATGAGGAGGCTCTGCACATGAAGGAAAGCAATGAACAGCATCCGTGTGATCTGAGTTCAGAAATGACATTAGATGCAGTGGGATGAGCAGAACAAACAAACACGGCTTGGTTTTAAATAGTTCATATATATTTATTTTCAAGAGTAAATAAAAAAGAGACAAAAAGATGTAACTGTGTGAGTCAGTAGTGGAGATCAGTTAAGTAGCTGATCATTAAATTGCCAAATGTTAGAATTAGAAGGTCTACTGATATAATTATTTTTTTTATTGTTAACATAAATATATTTAAATAAAATCATGGAAATAAATTGTGGTTTTTAGATGTAAAAAATATCCACTTAAGACATTTAAGAGTGACAAAAACAGCTGCATGGAGATTAATTCTCGTACGGTGCAATCTATCCTGCAGGCATTTTATGTTCTTTACATCAGTGCATCATAATGGAAACACATTCATTTGCATTTATGTGTTTACATGTGTATGATGGGTATAAACACATCAAAAGAGCTCTAGTCATTAAAATACCTTTTCTTTAGTGTTTAGGGTTGTCTACAAACATAACAGCACCAACTGGGAGAAAAGCCTTTTCCTCATTGTAGGAAATGAGCTTTTGCGCTATCTGCAGAATAAGATGACTGACAGCTATATAATGCAATGCTAAACTAATGAGAAAGGACAGGTAGAAAAAGGCATTTTACTGTTTTACAGTTCAGTGCAAAACAAAAATATTTTGTGCCACCAATCCATACAGCAATTTAAATTATGGTTGGTTATGAATGAGTAACCCAGTTTAATTTAAAAAAGGGTGGTGATGGTAATCCATAATACCCTTATAATTCTCCTGAGATAAATGAGATTTTATCCCATTGTAAGTATAAAAAGTGGGATTTTCCACATATTTGGAAATAGTTCCTGAACCTATACAGACTCTGAGAAGCTTTTAAACCACTTTGCAAAACTTTTCTCACTGCTGGAGATACTTTGATATTCCAGTTGCTGAATTCTTGGCAGCAGTTTTCCATGACGTGCGCTAGTTTCCTGACATCTTTATCGTGAATCAATGCACCAACAGCAGTCTCCATAAGTAAACAGACTCTGATAAAGGCTAATTTTTTCTAATGACTGAACTCTGAAACTTGCAGGATACAGAAAGTGTTTTAATCTTCTTTTAAAATGTTTTTGTTAGTTTTGCTTTATTTGAATTATCAATTTTTTTAAAAACAGCCAGACAATAAGGGGCACAATTACTTTGAGACTAAGAAAACCTGTTTGAGGCATTTTTTTTTTTATATCAGCTAATATCAATGTAATTTATACACAGCGGGAGCTTCTCCTGATATAGAAAAACGATACCCTTCACCATCTTTATAGGGACATTTTTTGGGCTGAAGTGTCATTATATTTGCTTGCTTTGCTAAATCAACAAGAACACAAACAATAAGCCACAGCAATCTGCTGTGTTAATAACATTACAGCGCAATACATGCATAAATATAAAGCACAATACCCAAACAAACTAATAACTTTCCATTTGACTTAGACATGAATACAGAATGTAAACTTTTTTTCCTGTATAAAAACCTATGAATATATGCGTCCCTTTCTAGGTGCATTATGGGACAATCCCCACTCCCAAAGAAAAAGAAACACAGGTTAAAAAAAAAGTATGCTAGAAGTGCTCCTCCATCTTTGAGTGCTTGATAATAGAATGAAAGCCTTGTCATACGCGTTTCCCAGCATAAAATAAGAGAGATGGAGGCAGTGTGCCTTTTTTCAAGACAAGATGTTAAAAGCAGTGGTACACCGTGAATCTCAGAATCCTGCAGTATATATTAAAAGAAAATAACAGTCACTTCCACATCATGTTAGCACTGAAATATAAAGTAGATTCAATTTAACAAAACGCCAAAGTAGTTACACTTGTGTGTGTTTTTCTTTCTAAATGTCACTTCCTTCCGTTTAGTAGAAATCCTGGTGTCCTCGTGCCGTTTCCATGGTGGCTTTTGTCTACCGAGCTCTTTCTGAAGCTGGATTTACACTGGTGCTGCCTCTGCACAAGGTCGGTTACACCGTCACAGTTGTGGGCTCCACAGAGGCCTGACGTGCATCTCATATAGACCCGATGTGCACCCGTGCTTGCAGCACAGGTACATGGAAAAATCCCATGTGATTGGTTAGTTTGTGATTCTGCATTTGCAGATTTCCGGAGCTCTGTGCTGAATTTGTGCAGCAACAGCAGAAGAGACACTTACAAACACAATGCCGTAACTATGCTCGAGTGCAAGAGCGCATTTCATCGGCGCCATCTACGCCGGGCCTCCTGCTTCCAGACATTCAGCGAGAATAAACCCAGCTATAGCATCAAAATATGCTGTTTCAGGAACTGGGTGGCCTAAAGTGTTATGAGATAAGTTTAAGCTGTGCACACTGGCAACACATTTCCACATCATTTTGACAAGTCCATCTGGAATCACCCTCAACACTGTCAAGGATAATTATTCCCCATGTGAGTTATCTCCAATGTTTGACACACAGCTTGCAATTTAATTCCTATGATAAGGTGTTACGTGACAATGTTTTTAGGTGAAAGAATACATTAACTAGTCAGCCAATCACTGTTTGTGAATCAGAGTGTTTTGTTTTGACATCAGATTGTGCCAAGCGAATAAGTCATTCAAATGTTTGGACTGGTTTGGAGCACTTCATCTAAATTAATACAGACAATTAGGATGTTTTTCTCTCCTCTCTTTCATGCAACAAGCACAGTTTAAAAGAGCGCACACTGTGCCCAGCAGTATTAATGGTATAAATGCTCAAACAGTATGATTAAGTGTCTTATTAGCCTGGGCTAAATTAGTTACGTGTGACTTTTTCCTTTTATGCTCAGTTCACTTTTAATGAGCAGTTTTATTCCAATTTCACTTGGCATTTCATACAATAACCACTTTCTGCTGCCTCTCCCAACAGACTGCTCAATCTAGAGTCTGACTACATCAAATTTGTGTATGTTGACCCAATTCTGCATCTCTGGTGTAAAAAACCAATGAAATTAGCAGTTCCTCTAATATTTAATTAGAGTAATTCTGATTTTTATCAGAGCTGCTAAGTTGCCCCTGAACCTTGCACATTCCTTTTTAGCAGAATAGTGCAAAGAGGTGTTAGTGCATCATTTGGGCCAGTAAAAAAAAAAGTAGAATGGTGTTCTACTGACCCAGTAGAGTACATACTGAACATGTGGTGTGCCTATTATGAGCTATTTCACCTCATAAGAGGAAATGGGGAGTTCCTCCATGCAAAGATGAGAGAGGAGAGGAGCTGTAGCTCTTTTACAGGTTCAACTTCATTACCTCACACATCAATGAGGGGTGGAAATATCTGTGAAGTGGGGGTGGGGGGTAAAGGACAAGTAAGCACTGAGTACTTCTGTTTGTCTGTACCAATTTTGCCAAACTTGGCAGAATGCGGGGTTTTGAGAGTTGGATCCTGGCAAGCCTTCTTTATCTTTTTTCCCTCTCTTTATCCCTATCTGAACCGAGGCCAGTGTCCTCCTGGGCCTGGCTCTATTGTGCTGGAGGAAAATTGCCAATCCGGTCTACTCTGATTGAACAGTGAAAGCAGGAGTTTTATGAAAGAGCTGATTTGCTATTCATTACCCCTCTCTCCTTCCTTCTCCCACGCTCCTTTATTTTCCATTGGCTCACTGTGCCACACTTAAACTTCCTTTCTTGGTATTTTCTCCATCTCTCTTTATTCTATGTTCGCATCTCTTTTTTTTTCTGATGATCCCCCTCGAGGAGACTTCCATGGTTGGGTAAGGATATAATGTGGCTTTTTCTGCTTTTTTCCAGGCACTTTTTGTATGAAATGAATGTTTGTGAGAGAGTTAATATGGCAAATGGTGTAATTACCTTTGGGTTTACTAAAGGATCAGCCCACACCTGCCTAGAGTTTCAACCAAACACATGTTTGGAATATTTAGAAGGAAGTTATGTGGAAAAAAATTACATTCTGTGCATGGATCTCATAACTCTTTGCTTATTAAACATTATCCAAGTGCCTGTGGATTTAAAGTAATTCCCTATTAGGTTGAAGCACGACTTGAAATTTATTAAATTTGCAGATAAATTCAACATTATAGTTTTTCTATAAGTGAGCAGAAAGGGGCAACTGTGAGCTCTTCACAGATATCGGGCACTCTGCAGGGTGTTCCTGCCTTTTGAGTGGTGTGTTGGTTTAGGTTCCAACTCCACCCCCACACAAGCATGAAAACGATAAGCATGGATAGAAAATCAATAGATGGATGAAAAAGATACAGACCAAGTAGTAAATCTTAGATTACTGTGGTATTCCGCTATACCTCACAGCTAGAGTGCACTTCCAGATGACAACAAACATTTCACATTTACTATTTGTTGCTGTGATTGGTGATTTTGACAATCACTGAAACTGAGATTGTCATAATATTGTTGTTATTTAAGAGATTACCATGAAATAAGATGGACTTATTTATTTTGCTGTCAATATTTTTGTGAAATAGGTACGTTGTTATTTTACCTGCTTGCTTTTAGCATGTTAAGTCAAACTTTTACTAAGTTGACTGTAAATGAGAAGCATACACACTTGTATGTCTTTTTTTTAAGCTCTGTGATGAACTGGCAACCCATCCAGTTTGTCCTGCACTAATGATAACAAGAATGGACTTACTGTCCCTCGACCCTGAACAGGCTAAATAAAGTGGATTGACGGTTGATGTTTTAAGGTCAGCGTGTCGCAGAATGGGGCAGCCCTGCAAGAAATGTAGCTGTAGATGCTGAAGCCTGCTTCAAAGGATCAAGTTTTACTGATGTAGACCGTTTTTTTGCTTACTAACATTACTCATACACATGAGTCCAGAGGCTAAAATGATGGCTGGCTGTCATAAACTGGAATAGGAGTTGAAATAAAACCTTTTTCAGGTTAACCCTCTTAAGACAAATCTGTCGGGGTCAACAGGATGGGACATGTGCACATAACGTCTGAACTGTATAACAAATTATGACAGTGAAAAAAACACCAGAAAGCAGAGAAGTGGACCGCTTTATCCATTTAGTTGTCATTACAGTAGAACACAGGATCTCTTAACTACGACCGTCTAAATCACAGGTAAGATTCAGAGGGTCGTCACACATTTGTAGCAGGAGCGTCAGTACCGTAATTACTGAAGTATTTGTGCAAATTAAAAAACAGTCAGTGGTCACAAGGTCACAAGAGGGTTAAAGGATTTATTCCGGTTTAGTATTTTCTCTACTGATTATTGCGGTGGGCAGGAATACATCCCGTATTAATTTGGATTGCAAAGAAGCTTCTGAATGAACACATTTGTTTATGTGGGTCCACATTTGTGTCAAATATGTTCATGAACTTGCTCAACATTAGTCTTTACATATTCATGTTCAGGGGCTTATATAGTTATTCTGAATCAATTTGACAAAATATATTTTATTGTTTAAAAAGCGCTGTTTTAGTGCGATTCAGTTCAGCTTTTTCAAATAAACCTTTGGAAAAAGTTAGTCTTGTTGCAATAGGTCTGCGTGTCAGAAAGACCTTCACCCTCCAAAGAGCTGAAATGGCAGCGCATTGTTCACAAGATCTACCAGATATGGGCAAAATGCAGAAACTAATCTTTGGTTAGGATAAAATAACAGTAAAAACACTGACTATGCACAGCTGTGCTTCTTTTAGTCACGCTGGTTTTAAGAGTCTCAGGCTGGTACTGATGACTGTATTTGCTCATATCATTTTAATCATCCAATAAATTGTCATCAGAAGACATCACTCATTCATTTTCTATACCACTTAGACAAATTTAGGGTCTGGGGGGAGGGATGGAGGTAGCAGGAGCTTATCCCAGCAATCAGCAGAAAAGAGGCAGGGTACACTTTGGATGTCATCAATCCATCACAGTCATAAGAAATTACCAGGTATTCGTTTTACAAGAATAGTTTAGTGGTTTAAGTCAGTGTGTCCAAAGCTGGTCCTTCAGGTTGAGAGATTTCTGCTGCAAAACATCTGAATCCATGTCAACATGAGTCCAACTCAAATCAATGGGACTTGTTTAAGATTTGATGTCAAGCTCTGCACAAGTCTGCAACTCAAGCCTGATTTGTGTCAGGTGTGTTCAGCAGGGAACTCCTGACACCTGCAAGACCGTCATTAGCCATCCCTGTCTCCGATGCAGAAAAGTATACTCTCCCCCTTGTAACAATATGTCATTAATGTCAAGCTTTTCTCCAGAGGTAATCCTTTTGCTCATTTAAAGAGATTTTTCCATTGTGTCCCTTTCATAACAAGTCAGAAAAACCTCTTTCTGGAATACCTATGCTGAGACATTTAATTAAATATTTGTGGGTATTTCAGACCCCCAGCCAAATATAAACATAAAATTATTATCTGTTAAAAAAATCATAAAAAAAAAACTAAAGCAACTTGTTAGCGGTGGATCAGGTCTTTGAACACATCTGAGCCCGTTTCCTGAAACGTCTGTCAAGAGAATCCAGAAAAAGCAGCAATTACACAGGAGGGTACTGATAGCAACACCAAATTGTGAAATGAGTAACCTGGCCTTTGCAGTTTATAAAACACAGCATACCCATGAAATCTAGTTCATTTTGACACCTTCCAGGGTGTTGTGACTAAGTGCTGTAACTAGGAAACTCTCATTTAAAGCTCGCTGTACGCACTCCTCCAGATACTTGTTCTAAAATGATTTTTTATCTTCAATGTTCACATAAGTGCTGCTACAGATAAATTCTACCTGATGGACTGACTTTCAACTCCCCACCTTGGGTTTGTCATTCCTCTTTGGGAATGTCTAAGAGCCCAAGTACCTTTGAGTACCTACCAAAGCACAAAGAGCTTATGTATCAAATGTCCTAGACATGCTCAGTCAGAGTCAAGATAAGTGTCTGTTTATTCCCTGCAATTTTAATGGAAATACAGGGTTTGCTCTGGTTTCTAAGTGGGGAGCGATTTTCATTACAGTGATCAAATTCAGGCTGTGAAAATTCAGGGGGGAAAGAAAATCCAGTTTATTTAAGTCTTTGAATATTATGGAAATGTCTTGAAAAAAAGGTTTAGTGGAAAGGAAAATGTGACCTTGTGCATTGTTTTTAAAAAATGTTTCATTTCATTTTTTTTGACATTCATGGTTTATTTCTGTGTACAAAGATAGATAACCAGTGAGACAGTCAGGTTACTGAGTTGTATTTTTCCACCATGAAAAGGACTAATTGCTGGAGTATAAACAACATTAAATCAAGAGTACTGTAATTAAAATCCAGTGCTGTTCCAATGTTTATCCGTTTCTGTGTGTGTGGTGACGGAAACGTTTAAATGATCTTTATAACATGGGAAAACATCTTAAACGATTTTCAAGTCACTGATCTCCGATGCCACTTACCTCTTTACATCAGGAAACAACCATAAAATAAAGAATAAAACCAATAATGGCTGACTATAGACAAAGTCTTTAAGAGTAATTAAAACCATCATTCAAACAGCCAGAGCAATCCAAGAACTGTCTTTTAAATATCCACATCAAAGCGGACGTACATATCCTGAGCAAATCCTTCACCAAACATCCTTTTTTTTAAAATAAAACATATTTTTCCACAGTAAATAAAGCCACAATTCAGACAAGACTGCATTTAATTTTTACCTGTATCTCATTCGGCTCCTTAAGAAGCATATTTTATTTAATGCAGATTGCCTGAATGCCTTCTGTTTCTCATAAATTTGCAGCTCTGCTGAAGCCTATTATTGCAGCATTAATGTTGAATGAATGGTTTTCAGTCACAGTAATGAAAATTTCTTAGTTTTTTCCTATTTGAAACCTTCCTGCTGTCATTCAATGCATGTCCTCTGCAGAAATGTCTCTAGGTGGTTTCATCTGTAAGTGGTCATTTATCTTTTGATTAAATTTACGAGTGTGTCCATTGTGGGACTGAAGGGTTCTTCTCAGCCATGTTTTCCATTCATATGTTGTCCTCTAAACAAACTAATTGTAACCATGGTTTCACCTTCAGGCTAATGACACATAGCTGTTTTCTTGTGTTGTTACAGCTAATCTATTTGGACCAGATGCAACACATGGGTTCATCTTTCTTTAAGATCTTAAGTAACATTTTGTTTAATTAGATAAAAAAAATTATTCAGAATTAGTAGAGAAATGAGTTATATGTACATGCCTAAAAACAGAAAAATATATTTGGTGGATTGTGTAAACTTCTTATTACCTTTTATTTAAAATTCTGATGGATTAAAAAGACAATTGATGATTTAGGGGGATGAAGCATACATATTTAAGAAGAAAAAGCAACCCACACATCATAGCTAACTGTCGACACCTCTTACAGATGGCAGAATATGTAGGAGCTGATGCCACATATTTGAGAAAAAACAATGACGGCAGTGAAGCCGGATGAATTTAATGGAAGAGTTGGCTAAAATGTGGCCCCTCTGCAGACCTGGCAACATATTAACAAAGCACACCCACAAAGAAAAGTTGAAAGAAAACTGCTGTCAGTGTTTATTTTGTAAAATGTTTTGGTGCAAAGATACAGACATAAAAAACATCCGTGTCATGGTTTTATAATTTACCTGCGAAGCATACACAGCTGGGATTAATGGATGCAACAATACACTGCTCTAATGGGAACTGTGTTTTTCCTTTCCCCACTGATGTGCTCAAACTGCACCACCATATCTGAGCTTAATCCTCGGCACCAACATTACCTTGCATGACCATGTCAATTTCACAATTCAGCGGGCTGAAATTTTTGCTAAATTGTTACCAATATGACCTTTTTTCCCAGTTAAAAAGCTCTGCTCTATTTCCCCCTTTGTTTCTTTAGAGCTAATCTGACATCTGCCAATCAGAGTGTGCATGGACATGCCCCCTGCAGAGTGCTGCACGCTTTCACGTGCAATTTACAGATAATTCAGTGTGTGTGATTGCTTTTCCTATTCATGTTTGGTTTGATGGTTAACCTACTTAAAATGTAGATTTATTTCTACCGTATTTGCTCTAAACTGTCATAAGTATAAGCTGATATTTTAACCTCTTGAATGGATTTATTTTATAGTCTAAAAAAGATTTTTAATTATTAGAAATAATAGTAGGAACTCTTAAGTTTTTGGTAAAATAACTATAGCTTTATTTTTTTTACTAAAGATAAAAGTGTGCTTTAGGTGTGGATAGGTTAACTGCTGACAAACCTCACATAATGATTTCAGGTCCTGATGCTGCTGGGGAGCAAAATTTCTGAGCCGATTTTACTCAAATGCCATCTTTCATCTCATGTGAGGGGGTGACAAGGTGTGCAGTGGTACATGACAGTGTCACAGCTGAGAGAGCAAGATGACTGGAGGAGAGCGAGTTTTCTGCGTTACCTGCGGATTCCACGGGGCCGGGATGCATTGTGACATGGTTGCAAGACCCGATCACATCCAGTCAAGACAACGCTTGCCAGGTGCTCTGCACAACGTTTCAGAACTCTTCCAGAAGTAGCTCTCCGCTCCACTTAACATACACATTGGTCTTTTTTTTTTTTTTGACAGAAAACATGTCAAGCTGCACACAAAATAAGCCGGGCTGTACAGAGAATAAAGTCTATTTTTAAAATCCAACGTGCATCTGTCCCTAATTGTACATCGTGTGAATATTAACACAACACACAGCTGTAGCTCAGGTGGAAGAGAAGTTGTCTTTCAACTGGAAGGTTGGGAGTTCAATTCAGGCTTCCCCTGACTACATGCTGAAGTGTCCTTGGGCAAGA
>JBAMIG010000020.1:3950733-3965864 GCA_037177335.1 Kiunga ballochi
TGGTTGGCCACCACCATCTAATCCGTCTGGATCTGGAAGTCCCAGAGGATCTTAGCCCTCTCATTCTCCACCACCTTGGGGTGTGTTTCCAACTGGGACTTAGGGGTGTCCAGTCCATATTCTGCACAGATGTTTCTGTATACAATGCCGGCTACTTGGTTATGCTGCGCCATGTAATTTTTACCAGCCAATATTTTATGTGTTTATATGCGCATGTGTGTGTGTGTGTATATATATATATATATATACATACATATTTCTAAACAAGTTTAGCGCTTAAGTAGGTCAGACAACCAAAGCAAAAAAAGCATGTTTTCCTTTATCAGCTATTGATTATTCTTCAATTACCTAATGAGTTAATCAATATCAACCCAGGAACAAAAGTTAAACACCATCCATGTGTTTCTTCATAATTTAATTAAACCTGGTTTAGCGTTAATTGGTAGTTGGTCAGTGGGAGGATTTGATTACTGCCTACATCATTAGCTCTCTTTAACAAAAAGCCTGCTACTGAGAATGTACCTAGTTTTCTTTAACCAATTTGCACATTCATGTTTATTGAACCTAAAACATGCATTTATGTACCTGCAGCCTTCCAAGAATTATTTTCTTAAATAAATATCAGCTTTTACTTCTGTTGACAGAATTTATGAAAAAATTTAGCTTTTTTACTAAAATCCGTTCTTTTAATTAGACTGTGTTACTGCTGCATTTAGGAAAATCATATTTTACAAACCCTGTCTTTAATTTGGGCATTTCTGCATCTGCCTTTTGCTACTATCTAAAGAACAGTGACAGCAACAAGCAATATTGAAACAAAAAATGTTTTATTTTATTTGCAGCATCTTTATATTAAGACACTTTCTGTAAAAAGCAGGTATATATCACAAGTCATTGTAACACATAGATTTAGCAGGTAATGAGCTCTTTGTTTTAGCTGCTGTTAGCCACATCATCGGCAGATAAGGCGGTCCAGTGGTTCAGTATCTTTTTGTATATTTGCTCATAGGTATCTCTGTGCATATAGCGTGTCCAGCACCCAGCAGAGCTGTTTTTGTTCATCCTGAGTCATCCCCTCTTTGTGGTATTGACCCATCATCAAGTCATTGCAGGTTTTTCCTTCACCAGATAAAATTACACTGATAATGGCTTTCCTGGAAATGTGCTAGGCTTTTCCACTTAGCAGCAATTATAACTATAAATGTACCAATGTCCTATACGTTTCTCTAAGGTATTCTTTTTTCCCGATTCTCCTTTATTGTATTACACAAAAGGGGGTAAAAAAAGTCAATGTGGGAAAGAAGGCAAGATGGATGTTTCCATTTGTTTCATGAATAATTTCAATTTTGACCTTGCTGAAAAGAAAATCAACATAAAATGCCAAGCAGAAGACACCAGTGATGTTCCTGCTGTTCAAAATAATTTCTATTTCCCTGTAACCATGGAGATGGATAAAAAATATCTTATGGGTTCATTCCTTTTAAATTTAAAATGTTTTGAAAATTACAATAATGTGAGTATATAGGGATTGTAATTTCAGAGTGATGCAACAATTCTGTAACTTTGATATCAGCCTTTGAAGACTAAATATTCATGCAACTGTTTAATGCAGGTTGTGTGTATATATATATATATATATATATATACACTATATATACACACAACCCTGTAATGACATGCAGAATGGCTCTGCTTCTCTTTGGTTTTCTAGTTACTGTTTGCACATGCTGTGATTTTGGATGGCATCCATTTAGATTCCATTATATTCTCCAGCCTTCCAGTCCCAGTGGTGGCGCTAATGCAGTCCTGTCAACCTGCATCCATTGAAATCGAGACAGGACTATCATGATGGATTGTTAGCATCTATATTAAACTGACATTAGTGTATGCTGTCCCGCAACCTCAACTCAAACATATTCAGCAGAAGAACAGATTTCCCTCATTCATTCATCATTCATACTCTTTCATTATTCATCAAATGTGTGAAGACGCACCGTCTTGGTCTGCAACTGTTTACCTCTCCATATTTCTCTCCTGGCTTGTGCCTATAAATTTCCACCTCCATACTTTCCTTCTTGTAAAACTCCTCCTTTTCTCATTGCTGTCATCTTCCATTTGAACTTTTATCACTGTCCTTTCTCTCAGCCTTCTTCCTCACTGAAGGGGAGAGTGCGCTTAAAGGAGTAAACGACTGTAACTCTGCTCCTCAGAGCAGATTTTTACGGTGGTTATTACCATATGATTATTAGTGATGGACAATTGGCCTCAAAGATGTTTCATTATGAAAGAGCTCGCTGGGATCTCATTAGTGCTCTCGGTCTAAGGGCTGCTGCTCAAGCCTGCTCAGCTCTCGGGAATTACATTTCGATCACCAAGTCTAGAGTTAACAAGGCAACATTAAAGGAATGTGAAGGTGCAACAGCCAAAAAAAGACAAATTAGTAACCCCCAAGAGAGTCAGAGGTGCTCTAGTCATATAAATAAATTATTAGAGCTGTGCTGGATCTAAGAACGCCTGCATTATCTTACAGGACAGCCTGCTTTACCTGCACACTCCTTGTTTGGCAAGAATTGCAACCCCTGATGCTGTAGGCATTTGTTTTTCTTTTAGCTTGACAGGAGCATCCATCAAAAAATGTAATTTCATTTCTTTTCAGCTGTTGATAAAGTTGCTGACTAGTGCTAGTCCTCCCCTTAGGATCAATAGCTGTTTATACAAATAATGTAGGAAAGCGCAATACGCCAGTCGCGTTGCTGGAGGTGACTCTCTCCAAGGGCAGCTGCAGTACTGTAGTATACCATGGCAGCGTAGTGATCGGCAGTTTTTAGCCTGCATTATGGATACACTTAAATTAACCGCATAAACCTTTAAGAATTACAATTGGGTACAAGTGGGGGGACAGCAGAGGTTATTACACACACAGACTCAATAACTGAACACAGTAATTGTTTACACATAAACCTAGTAGAATTACAGGACTTTTAGGTTGCAGCTAAAACAATTTATTAGCTTTAATACGACATCCAGTGCAGTGTGCCAGACAAAATTAGAAATTGGTTTAACACTTATTGACCTTTATTCCGTTTTTTCAAATAAACCACATCGAGTGTGTCGGGGCCAGCGATGATGGAGCCTAATTACTTCTGGCGTGTCAACATTTAAAACTTTTACACCTCTTACACATCAACATCAAAACATCCATCGGTTTTCTGCCGTTTATCCGGGGTCGCGAGGGCAGCCGCCTAAGAAGGAAAGCCCACACTTCCCTCTATTGACACATTTGCCAAAACAGAACCAAACATTTGAAGCAAATTGCTGAGCACACATTCTCATTTAAAGACATGCAGAATTTCTGTAGTTCGTTTTGAAAACTTCATCTCATTCTTTGTCTAAACAGCAACATCTTGATCCTTGCTCATTGGAAAGTATTGTAATTACCACAGATTTGGTATGTTCTGACTTTAAACAGTTTGAGGAGACAGAAGCTAAAAGAAGAAAAGAAGGAAAATGGAGGCTGAAAAACTACAATAAAAATGGCAAGTAACAGATGTAAGTTACAAGAACTTTAAATGCATTTTCAATATGATGCAGCATCAAGCATAAAAAACAAAAACAGGAAAAAAAAACACTTTTCTGGGTGAGAATTTAGCCTCGTCTCTACTGGATGAGATTTTCCTATTGTCAAGCAACAGAAAGGTACACGACGTGACTTATTTTCTTTGTGGTGCAGTTTTGGCTGTTTCTCCTTGTAATGATTTGTTCTTGAATAATAATATCTATTGCTGAAATGTAGTGGAATATCATGGCTGAAGATGAAAGTTGTGATGGTTAAAGATGTGCTGATTGTTCAGCCGATGACTCAATCGGGCCAATTTTTAGTCTGACTTGTTGTGACCAGCAGAGATATCTATCCCTTTATCTCTAGATAAACTAACTAATCATTTTACCAAAACACATAAATGACTGTAAAGTTGTCCATCTTGCCATTGTTAGGTATAGTTTGTTTCTGTTTGGACATAATAAATCTACAACTTTCAGCTAATTATTTTTCTTTTTATGAACTGAATGACTGACTGATAATTTAGCAAAAGGCAGATCAATAAAAACAACCAAAGGCAAAACATGTTTCACCAGTCATTTCGCCGCTGCACTTTAAAACCTTACTATTCAGCACGGTGGTTTGGCTTCCTCTACAAAACCTCCCACACTTTTCTTTTTCCTGAAATGTTTTCCAGTTCAGTGGATAGAAAACAATTCCACCTGCATGAGAACTCTTTGCCCTCTCTCCCACCTTTACCACAACACCATCACCTCCCCCTCTTCTTCTTCTTCATCCTATCTCACTTTCACAGTTCAGGCACATCAGCAGGCTTTGGAGACACAACCCTGGGGTTTGTGGTTCTCCACTCAATATTTCCTCATCAGAGAGAAGTGGCAGACCAACAGCAGAGAGGGGAGAGTCCAGCGGTTGGGAGAAGCACATTAATGAGTGGCTAGTTGATGTGTTACAGACCATACTCCCTACTCTAAACCCAAGAATAGAGTTAGACAGCAGTCACATTGGCAGTCATATATTTTTGTCCATTACCCAGCTCTAGAACTGATTGTACTTCAGCAGGGGATGCAATTAATTAATAGCATTGATCGAGTACTGATTCTTTGCACCTCACCAAGGTCACAGAAGACAACTGGAAAGCGATGTGCTTCCAGACAACCCTAGATGGCTCGATATGTTGAAAGGGTGTGGTGATGCAGAGAAAGGATGGAGAAGAAAACACAGTAGACATAATATTACAGTGTATATATACACAACACAGTGAAGCTCTAAAGATCAGAAACAAATACTAAACAAGCAGCACTGGTTAGAGGCAACAGGATGTAACACAAACAGGAAGATTTACAGAAACACAAACTAAATACGAGACTGTCACTCTAATTAGTGCTCAACAATTCTGAGTCAATGCAGGAAGTTGTGATTAGAAAATTGCAAATAAAATTAATAATTGAGGTGTTACACAGAGTTAGATGCAGGTTTTAAACCAGCAGCGCTCATGGTTTTACACATCCACTAGCGTCACACGTGAGATTACTCTGAAAAAATAACAGCTGGCCATGATTCTGCTCTATCAGGGACGCCAACTTGTAAAATGTCCTGATGAAGTAAATAAAGATTGTTCTACAGAGTTGAGGCGCTCTAAAATAGGACCTTAAATAACATGTTGACATTAATAGAACCTTCATAGAACACTGGATTCATTTAAAGCCGTGACATGAATCAGAAATGACTACAATGATGGTAGATGCAGCTTGTGATGGGCATGGAGTTCTCAGCATAATGCAAGGATTTCCATATTCACTTGCTTGGGAAATGAAAAAAATTTCTGTCTGATTTTCAGGTGCTTGAAGCTTCATATTGTCTAATTCTCTGCTGATTGGAGTGCTCCCATGTGCACATGCATGCTCGTGTCTGTGTGGCATTAGGGTGAAACTGCTGTGTGCAGAAGAGAAATGTTGTGTAGAGAGATGAGGAGCTTTGGTCTAAATAAGATAAATATCAGACTATTTTTAAAAATAAAATAAAATGAATAAGTATGCTCCATATAAAGGATAGCTTTCAGACAAGTCACATCTTGCAGGTGGGAAGGGAAACTACTCATATCTCAGCTTTGGGTCCTTGTAGGAATATAGCAGAACACTAAAAATAATAGTTGTTTATAACTATATATTACATAAACATAAGCCAGAATGTTAAATGAAATTGTAAACTAAATAAGAATATTGATTAGAAGAATTGCAAATATTTTTTTTTGCTGTTCAGGCCGAGCCCTGGTCAGCTAAACTGATCAAATAAGCCCAAAAATCTCACATTTTAACAGCAGCTTGAACTGAAATGCAGTTCTGCTGTGATTAAACGGGTATGCAATCCATAAAACATAAAGTGAGCTCTTTTTATTGAATTATTGAGTATGTTCTCATTCACTAGCAAGGAACACACTGCATTCAGGAAAGTTCAGCAAAGTGTGGAATGGCTTCAAGCTTTGAGGACAATCAAAAGTACGGGAACAAAATCTGATGGAATAAAGGAAACAACTAATGTGGACATGACTCCACTCCTGCCACACAGACATAACCTGATGACTGATCCTTAGAGACAACTCAATATTCCTCTGTAAATCTGAAAAACTTTAGTCCAATGCTGGTTAAATATGGAACATTAATACAATGCCATTTTAATTTAGAAGTGATTTTTAGGATGTGTAAAACAAAGAAATAAAGGGGGTTGAGAGAACAGGGAATTAGCTTGACTCACTTATGCACATCAGACAATAGCAAGCACATGACAGAGTTTATTTATAGCATTATATTTGTGCTAAAACTTATTTCCTAGAATTCACACTGCTACAGTGTCTGTATGTTTTATGATATTACTTATCCATTATCTGCACCACTTATTCCATTTCAGGGTTGCGGGTAGCTGGAGCTTCTCCCACAAAGCACTGGACAAAAGTCGGGGTACACCCTGGACACGAAAGAGCACTTCAGAGTACATGCTGTTCCTCTGCATCAGGAGGAGCCAGATGCCTCCTAGACATGACATTAAGGGAGGTTTTCTGGGCATGTCGCACCTCCTGTGCACCCTGGATGGTGCACCCAGGTCTTTCTGCTGGACAGGAAGCGCTTCAGATAGGTACATGAAAATATATACATATTCAATTCAATATTTCTTTCCTTTAACCCTGAAGTCTGAAACAGTTAATGAAAAATGTTTCACCTGGCAAATAAACTGGAAGCACAAAATGAAAATGAGGCTAACACCCTTTCAAGGATTAAAAGGTAAAATGATGCATGTGTCACTCTAGATTATAATAGTGAGCCATCAACACTTTAAAAAGGTTTTCAATAAATGAAAAACACGATTAAACCATTTAAATAGTTGGAAATGCCATATTATTTAAATATTAACCAGAGTTAATCCAAAAATACTTTAGCATATGAAATATAAAAGAGAAAATGTCTTAAACTTACATTTGCCTCCACGGGGACAGTTTGCATATTATCCTTTTGACATTTCGATTCCAGACCGTAAGAAGGGACTCATCTTAACCTCCAGCTGATTGCTGAACTCTACTCAATGACTCTTCTACAAAGACCGCCATTAACTTTATATTTCATTGTGACTACCACTGATAGCACGAGTGACCTAAAGTAATGTCTTGATAATTGTATAGGCTGCAGTACATCTATGCGTCTGATGGGTCCAGTCAGGGAGATGGCGGCCCACTTTCAGTAAGTGATGAGAGTGGGAAAATAGAACGCTTGATTACCCTTGACACCGCTCAAACTGCGCTCCTGCCATTGAAGGTTACTGGGCCTCTTTACACGAATGGTCAAATATAGAAGGACACAATTATGATCTAGTTTCTAAGTCTTTGTCTTGAAAACTAACTGTGAAATAATAAAGCTCCATGGTCAGGTTGGAATTGAGTTTGAATGAGCCCCTGTGACCTGGACAACTGAGCCCATCAACCTCATTAAAAGCTACATCATCATTAGTATCAGGGTCATCAACATCTTCGGTTACAACCACCTCTGTCGGTCATTGTCAGTCTCCATCATCATCATCGCTGTTATTATCTCAACCTCTGAATGACAATTTCCATTTGAGATTCATCACTTCACATCTGTGAACCAGAGAGCAGCAATTCCTTTGGCAACAATTATTTACACTCACAGTTTTACTATTCAAACAAGAATGCCAGACATACAGCGAAGGCCAGAGCAGCCCTGAACAAAACACTCCCAGGAGGACGGGGTACTGATGGTTTTTCTAATGTGTAATGAATAAAATACACTGAGTGCTACAGCTATCCCCCAGGCTATTGAAACAAGAAGCCCTACATCCTCCCCTCCGCCAGCATGGTACTCTTAGGCTCGAAAAAGACGGGAGCGCTAACGCATACATTTTAGAACCGGCAACACCTGTCGAGGTCCGCAGCTATGACAATGCATCAACCAAATGAAATCAACTGTAATTGGAAACACTGCCTTTGTTCTCCGAAGCGTAAAAGGCTCATGTCCAAGACAAGCCAACAAACAATATGCAAACATAAATGTATACGCAGTCCTGACCAGCAGTGAGCACATGAACATGCTGTGGTGTGCACAAAAACAACATGTGGCATTACTATGAAGAATAGGTTGGACTGTGCTTTCTGGGCCTCAAGCTCCAACAACTCCCTGCTCTTTGATACTGAAATGTAATTACCTTTTGAAGCTTTGCTTCCCTCTTCTTTTTCTTTTTTTAACTGAAAGATGGGAGAGAAATACACTCAAATGTGTATTTCCTGTGCTTTTTTTTCTACACTGACACACCAATTACTAAGAAACTTTCCCAAACACCTGAGCTGTTATCCCTCTCTCACAGAGCGACTCTTCTTTTTGGGCAGCTCTCCCCGGAAACTTAAGAGGCATCTTTTTTTTTTTTAAAAAAAGCTTGAAACTCTTGCTTTTTTATTTGGCGTCTGCAGTGCAACACTGAAGATGCATATTTAAGAGCTACACTAACTAACGAAGCGTCAAAGACACGTTAAACACTAATTAAAATTGTTTCGCAAGGACATCGTCTACATTTCTTAACTGGACCTGCATTGTTGCTTTCAGAAGGCTGCTCTGTCAGGCATCTGCTCCGCATGTGAACACAGCATGAGAATGTGGCTGCACAGAGAGGTGGGGTCTAATTAAACTGCATTAGTTGAGCCCACAGGTAAAGTTCGAGACCCTCTGACAAGTTGATTTTGTGTAGTCTGGAAAAGGAACAATCCACATAAAAAGATAAAGCTTGTCAATGCAGAATGGGTCTTTCTGTGGTTTAGTGAGATGAATTGAGCCAATATTATATATCAGAGCCAATATTCTACATTTTTGTAAAAATATTTTTACACCTCACTGGACATCTTCTAAATCAAACAAGTCATTTTTGTACAAATGCAAAAAATGTGAAGATACAGCACACTATTCTGCAAGGATAGGAGTGAACAGGAGCCATCAGAAAACTGGAGATACTCGATGTTTCTTTGTTTTGTCTGAAAAAGGTCAAATCTGGTGGAGAAGGGAAGAAAAAAATACAAATGTTCAGAAGACAATTAATCCTATTGATTCTATAATGTGCCTGTAGAGAAATCCAACATCCCTTTTTGGGGTATTCATCAAAGTTATGATAAAAACCTCCAGCAGTCAGATCATTTAACTAAATTAAGCAAATAAATACTTTTAGGAGAAACATGTCTTTTATAAAAAAAAGAAAATCTGTATTTATTAAGATATTAAAGATAATCTAACTAAGTGCACTTACTTTAGTTAGATTAACTTCAGATAAAAGTAAAGAAATCTTTTTATAAAAATTAATTATTGAAATACAAAGCGATGTGAAAATCACAGTGGTTAAGGGATGTGACCACTGTGGGCAACTGACTGTAGTTAAAAATAGGTTTCATGTTGATAGATATCAAAGTCAGACCATTAGATGGATGAGTGGGTGGTCATGATGAAAGGACATAACACTCCCACAGGCATGAGGATAACAAGAGACCATTAGAAGAAGATGTCTGCACGCAATGCCAAAACACATCTTCATAAAGTTTCTGACAAATTGTTTGTTTCGTCTTATTTTTTTTTTAGAGAGAAATGCCTGAACAATTATGCTGAGGACACCAAGGGTTAATGTGATGTGTGACTCCAAAGCAGGATAATTGCCTTGATATTTAAAACGTGGTTAAAGAGCCAACAAGACTTCTGTCTAATTTTGAACACTTGTACTGTAGCAACGTGACAATAAAAAACGACATGTTTGGCTTGTAGGCTTTGTGATATGTCTGACACTAAACACTGCAGACTGCATCTCTCAATATGCACAACATGACAGAGATGTATCTCAGACTAGAATAATTGTAAAAACAAACCAATTACAAAAAAAAATGTTTTTAAAAAAATAACTGATGTTAAAGATAAAATGAAGTCACAAACTCCAGATCTCTTGAGACAGTTTTTCTGCAAGTTTTTAACCTGAATAATGGATCTTTAAGAGAGTAGAACAAGAAGCTGATGCAAATGCTGTTTAAGAAGAGAAACCCTGCAAACCTGCAGGAAACCGACCCAAGAAGTCAGGAGTTAGTGATCATTGCTGTAGCGTTTTGTACAGTAATTCCATAATAATCCAGGGTCTTTGTTTTAGTGAGACCACTCAGAAAACATGCTAAAAAATATTAAACAGAAGCAGCATTTCCTCAACACAAAGTGCATCTGCTATAATCAGCATTTCATCTCAATTAAAACATGTTATTCTGCAAAGGCTGACTAAGAACCTTCATCAGAGAAGATGACTTTAGTTTATCAGCTCTATAACTTGTGAAAAGAAATCATCTGATTTGACTAAATGAGTTTCTGAATGACTGAGTTTTTGTTGAATGACTATGAAATAATTACTGCAAGCTAGTGTTTTTCAAGGCTGAACCTTTTGTTGTTGCAATTAATCACTTAAATGAACTCTTAGATAATTTTTGAAGCAGAACAAATGGAAAACAATAGTGTTGGGGAATTTGCATCCAATTTTAAGACTTTTAATTTTAAATTTTATAAGATTTTATTACAGTATATTATTATTCATCTAGCATAACTAATCAGACATCTGTGGGTATTCCCACTGGGAAGTACATAAGATGTGTTCTCCAGGGTCCATTCAGCATCTTCTAATGGTCCAGATTTAACTATTATAGAAATCTATTTTTTTATTATAACTTTTATTATTTAACAATTTTAACTATATTTTACTGTTGTGCACAATTTTTAGATTTTTCAGAAAGAACAAAATATGGCTTTTTTAAAAAAAAAAATTAAACATGTATAATTTGTTGAGAAAGATGAAAACTGAATATTTCCAACTGTTCATCTAGAAAATGAGAAATTAGTTTTATTATACTGGGACATACTGTGTATGCAAAACACACATAAAACAGTGTATTTCCATTCATTAATGAAATATTTTATTGGAGGTATTTCATCAGATCTATCAGACCAAAAGAGCTAAATGAAGCATTTTAGTTGGGGCCTTTGGGTGAAGCAGAGTTGCAGTTTGGGGTAAAACATAAACTCTTCATGAGCGGATTATTAAAAGAAGAGGATAAAGCTGTAAAATAACATGAATTTTATCATCTAGGTTGGTATGTAGAGGGGAAATATTCTATTAAACATATTTTCTAGCGCCAAATGTCCAACAGAAATTAATTTTAAACAATAATTTAAAGTGTTCCAATAAGCTAAAAGTAGACAACGTAGTTCAGTTTTTATGATCATGCAATACAAGATTCGCACCTGCAGCATCCACCGTTTTATAAATTCAATGGCTACAATCCAAATCATCTTGCGTGACCAACATGTAAATGTCATGTCACAGCTACACACAGCTGTAAAGTCGTGTCCATCCATCGGTCCATCCATTATTGTACAACATATTTTAACTCAGGGTTAGCTGCAGCCTATCCCAGCAACCACTGAGTGAGAGGCGCAGGTATATCCTGAACCGATCTCCAGTTCATTATAGGGTCAACACAGAGACTAACATCTAGATAAACAATTAGACACACACATATTCACTCTAAGGACAATTTGACTAATTAACCAAACATGCATGTCTTTGAACGATGGGAGGAAGCCAGTGTAAGCCAGTGTACCCGGAGAGAACGTAAAGTCATGTGACATTATTCAAATCTCATGCTATATTAATTTTCCATAAATGACTGAAATGTTGCAACAAAAAAAAAAAAACAGAATAAAAAAATATCCAACTTCTACAGTGTACTGGTGAAGTGAAAAAAAGCTGCACATTTATGTAAAAAAACAAACCAAAAAAACCCACCTGATGGTTTTCACAATAATGTTTCAGGTGTCAGCATCTCAGCTTATCCGCTTTGACTGAGATGATGTCTGGTTTAATCACATTCTAGGTCCATTACTTTGCTAGCATAGCATTCAGGGAAAAGTAGCAGCAAATGCATCAGCCAATCAAATCGCGTGTGTCAGGCGATGTTAAACATCAGGCCCAGCAATCACGGAGTGTGAGAGATTTTACTTTGTGTTTATCAATATTAATGATGAGGATGTGATGTAAAAAGGGTTGCTGCCGGCCGCAAAGGGAGATACAAGTTATGTCATGTCTCTAATTTCAGTGCAACCCTGCAGTCTTTGGGGTCAGAAGTGCAAGGCAAGCTTACTTGTAAGAATTCAACAACAGGGAGATTCAAAGTGCTTTACAGGAACATTTAAGAAGAATGGTTTAAAGTAAAAACAAAATAATAAAGGAAAAGCAAATGACACTAGGTCAACTATTTAAATCACAATCAATTCCAGCTTAAAAGGAGCATATGCCTAAAATAGCATCAAATAAAAGGATGCAGCAGAGAACAGGAGGGTCTTTAACCAGGAGGTTTCAGCTGAACTGATGCTTTCTTTGAGTTTGTTCTAGACATATGGAGCATAGATGCTGAATGCAGCTTCTCTGTTTCTCGTTCTGACTCTAGGAACTGCTAAAAGACTGGATCAAGATGACCTGAGATGTCTGAGCGGTCCATACTGAGACAAGAGATCTCTGATGTATTTTTATGCTAAAGCATTCAGAGCTTAATGGACCAGCAGAACTTTAAAGCCTATCGTCTGACAGACAGGCAGCCAGTATAAAAACCTCAGAACTAGACTGATGTGGTCCACTTTCTTGGTCTTAGGCTGGACTCAAGCATCAGATTTCTGAATTAGCTGCCGTTGTAACAGGATAGCTGAACCAATACTTGTGAACAAACAGAGCTGTGTTTTTCCCCCTTTTCTGGCTGTGAGCCTACACTCTCAGCTCATACATGAGAACGGGAACATTATACAGTACATGTATAGTCCCGGTGATGGATTAAGTGAGCAGCCCAAGGCAGTAAACATATCTAACATTAACTCCAACCTAGTGTTGCAACTAAACCACAAACTGTCAAACAAATTTAATGGTATTAAATCATTCTGGTGAGGATTTTTCAATATTCATTTAACTCTGGAACATGTCAAAAACACCCCAAAGTAAAGCAAATATTATACTACTATGGCTTTGTTAAGCTGAACATTTATGGGAAGTCCTTTGCTGTGGTGACAATTAATAAACAATTAGTCACAATTAAAATCTGCTTTTGCATGCATATTGCATTACTAAAGAGAGAATATTAAGTGACTGTTTGGCTTTTGCAGTGACCAGCCTTTTTCCACAGGCTGCAGACCACAAAGCTAAAAAAATTTTTTACATTTTTGTCCTTAACTTCCCACAACAACAGTAATACGCCAGTTTTAATAACAAGAATCGTTTCTACTGTAGCATTAGGTATTGAACACAAATCGACAAAGCTGCTTCTCGCCTTTTTTCAATGGCAGGATGAAAACAGCACTGCACAAATTAAGGCAAAGTGTAAACCTGCCAAGAAAGGTGAGCTGAGAACTTTGCCACTTGAGTTTTAAAAAAAGAGCAACTCCTAGGTAGCATGCAGAGAGAACAAGCTGAAATAAGCAGAGGGTGGGATGTGAAATGCCTCCAGGACACAGCCCTTGCTCATCCCTGAAACTGTAAGACAAAAAAGAAGTACAGAGAGAACCGGAGAATGGAGAGACGAGCTAAAGAGGGCATCTTGTGGTCTCCTACACCCATCAGCTAGCAGTGAGAAGCAGGGTTGCATGTGGTTGGTCTGCAGGGACTATCAAGCACAGGTCAGATCGATGTATGCCCTTAACGCAGATCAGAGCTTGACAACTCCCCTCGGTGTTGGCATTTCTGAGTGAACAGCAATTTCCCACCTACGCACTAGTGAATAACATCAAAAGTGATGGAGCACAAAAGCTTTGTTGTAAATGAAAATCTGGAGACAATGATTAAAGCAAATGTAACAAAGTGGAGCTGCTGTTTGGGGAATTCAGCTGGTGAGACACGAAGACAAAGAAATTAAATCTAGAAAAAAACAATTAAATCACGTTGTCATGCAGTTTCTTTACTGAGGACTATTTTCTGATCTTTATCCAAAAAGGGAGGAACTGTATGCAAAGCAATAGGACTTTGCAGCATTTAAACAATAAAAGCAATCAGATTGATGGTGAGTCATTTCAGTTCACCTTTATTACATTCCTGCCTGAAAGCAATTATTTCAGCCAACCTGGAGCTTTTTCAGTCATTTGCCTTTCTAACACTAAAACTAAATAAAACTAACAGAATTTATTCCCATTAACACTCTGTTCTCAGGCATCACACTCTTGTCTTTTGCAGTAAAAACTGATAATCTCAAGGTGCTTAGGTGCTAATTTTCAACTGAACTTAGTCATCTGTTTTCCTGAATTTAGTTGAGAACAAATCACAACAACAACATTTGGAGCAGATTTAGGTTCTAAACAAAATGCAAAGGTTAAACCACAAATTTGGATTAATCCAGCTGACGGACTGGTAAGTGGCCAAAGAAGCTCATAACTCTCATATGGTCGTGTAAATGGTAAATGGTCTTGTACTTGTATAGCGCTTTTCTACACATCAGTGTACTCAAAGCGCTTTAACACTATCTGACACATTTTACCCATTCGCTCACACAAACACTCACACATTCACACATCGGTGACGCAGCACCGGGAGCAACTGGGGATTCAGTGTCTTGCTCAAGGACACTTCAACATGTGGACGCCAGAGCCGGGACTTGAACCACTAACTCACTGGTTATGATATGACCCGCTCTACTACATGCGCCCTCATAACTGGCTAAACCTGAGCAACAAAAAAAAAGACAGTTCAGTAAAAAGCAGCATTTGTTTGACTAAAAATTGGGCAATAAAAGGTTCTAACAGGGTTAAAGCTTTTGGTTAAAAAGAGTCAAGACACTTTTTCAAGGTTTGTGCTTCATGTTTGTCTGGGTCTCCAAGTTGTGTTCTTGAGCAGCCTGTGAGGTGACCTGAATTACTGCTTGGTGTTCCATTATGCACATTTCTATTAACCCCCAAACACACACACACACACACACACACACACACACAGAACACAGAAGACAATGCACAACAGAAAAAAAAGCCTTTTTTTC
>JBAMIG010000020.1:3976042-3997200 GCA_037177335.1 Kiunga ballochi
ATATACATATATACCTGAAGATCTTCTTGACAGAGCAAATTTGCTCAGCACAGTACAGCAGCCAGACCACCATTCTGGCTGCTGGGATGCTGGACAAGACAAGTTAAAAATAAATAAATAAATAAATAAATAAAAAAATATAGTAGTTTTAAAACTTACAAAAAAAGAAAACATTTAATAAAAGCTACTAAAAGACAGTCAAGTTCCAAAATGAACACCAACCAAATGCCAAAAACACGTAGATTTTAAATTTGAAAGGGGAAACAAGGGGAGCTGCTACACAAGGCCAAAATATTACATTAATTAAAATCTTGTTCTGAAAATATACTTTCTTACATGCATGTGGTCCTGCTGCTCTCTGATTGGAGGATTACTGGCAGAGGAGCCTAACACAACTAATTGGACACAGAACAGGAACAGACTTCATGAGCCATTCAAAGAATATAAATCAACCTCAATGATCAGTATCCAAATCCAATTTCTTTTTTTTATTATTATTTCTTAACATTATGTCTTCTTAAGAGCTATTAACGATAAAACTGCCTTAAATTCAAACTAATCACTTGTAACATCATACAGTACCAGTCAAACGTTGGGACAGCAACGTTGGCATCATCAGCTTCTTTCTTGGCTTCTTACTTAGGCTGGCTTGCTATCTTCAGCATGCAGATGTCTGCTCTCAGTAAAAACTAAAGATGTGGTTTCACAAATTAGTTAGATATTTAAAGTGTTGCACATCTATAAAACAGATTCCTCGCACCATTTGCTTGTAATTTAATTGGTGCTTTCTACGCTGAGTAAGAGTGTAAATCTGGCTGCTGATGTCAGTGTGTCTTTCTCCACTTTATTACCCAAATAGCACAGTAACACAGAGAGCAATGTAATACTACTTCTTTAAACTCTTATGGCAACTGAACTTTGCATATTAGGACACTGCAACTTAATGACTCTGAAGCCACTTACATGTAAACATTCGATATATTTTCCATATAGCCTAATCTAATTCAGGAATGGGGGCTGTTGGAGCCTATCTTAGCAGTAAACACTGAACAGGTCGTCATTTGTTACAGAGCAACACAGAAAAACAAACAACCAGTTGCACACACATTTACTTCTAAGAACAAATTTGGATTAAAGCTGAAAAAAATATTCAACCCCTTTAACTAAATTAGGGAAAAAAAACAATTTATTCTTTCTGTACATTTAGAATTTCTTATTATGTAATAGGTCAAATTAATTATAGAGTAACCTTCTGCTTTCCGGTATTCACCAGGGTGCAGGAGACCAGTATCACATGGTCTACAGCAGGGTTTTGAGCTACGTTTCTACCATCAAGTGATGCAAAATGTCTCAGAAAGGGTGTCTATCAAATGTGATACATCAGGCTATAAGGGGTTCAGGAAGCCAGAGCACTGTGAGTGGGATGTTTGTGATCTGACATTAGTTTAAGAAAACTCTGCTTACACCAAGTTCCTGCTGGAAAGCAACCCAGTTTGGAGGTAATTACTTTTAGGTAAACTTGAAATAATTGTGTGTTGATAAGACTTTGTAGATAATCTCTTCTAATTCATGTGGAATTTTTCAAATCGAGTTTCTTTCAAAGCTCATGAACGTAAAGTACACCAAGATTCATCCAGTTCATTTAACTTCTACCTAATCAAAATATTCCTGGTAAGTGATTCAGCACACTCACTAATTAAAGTCAATATTATTTTTCAGCAAAGTCAACTTCATAAGATTTTACAGTGCATCTAGGCATGACATAAAGACCTTTCCCTTTCGTGACCCTTTGAGGGTTGTTATCTGGACTTCTGCTTTCGGTGACCACTGAACTTAACTCACTGGCGAGCTCGCTCTGCTGCAACCATTTGAATAACACCATGAGGGTTTGCCACACACCTGGAAACAATATCACATGGCTCATGCTGGATATTTTGGAGGTAAGCTCAAAAGGGGGGGGGGGGCTACAATGCGTTCCCCCAGGAATCATCACAAAGAAAATATTCTCTACTACAGTAACAGATGCCAAGTTATTATTTTCATGGCACCATGCCCTGGCCACTGCTTGTCCAACAACAGATTTGTTTGTGAGCATGTTCTTCATGTGGGTCATAGATCGTGACAAACCTCCACATAACAATGCATATAAAAATCTAAATATATTAAGCTAAATCTCTGGAAAGTGTCCCAGAAAATTAATGAAAAGCATCTGTTAAACGACATGAAAACACATTTTTTTTGTTTGTAATCTGTGTATATATAAACAAAAACAAAAACAAAAAAACAATTCATTACTACGATCCATGAAAACAAAATGCTTGGTCAATGGATTTTTCTCATCTGCCAGTTCCCCTCGGCAAGCCAGTGAAGGATTTAATTTCGGATATTGGACACAACCCAAGGCTGTGCTGTAGGTCAAAGCAGTCTTTGGTGGCAGTCTCCTGTTTTTTACAATAAATAATCTAAGACGAAAGGCATTGCTGTTAAAATGTCAACACTGGTCATTATGGGTAAAATGCCTAAAGAAACAACTACTTCCTGATGACAGGTGACCTTTTTTGTAAAAATAATGCCATTGCTCTACAGACTAAGCACAATATTCGTTTTCAGTAAATTTGCCTTTATAGATCAGTCATAAAGGGAATTAAGGAAGGGATTACATATTCAGTAGATGAGGTAGTTTATGAATGTCAGCTATAAATGACATTGACTAAAATCAGAAATATGAGAAAATTGATTGCAGTACAAATTGCATTTCATTTTAAATCACTAAAAAGGTTTGCTCTCAGTTTTAATTTTCTACGCTTAAAGCTAATACAATAAATTCTTTAAAATGTAAAGTAGATGGTGAACTCTTAGTCACTGAGCAGCCAAGTATCAGGCCTATAATGACAGAAAGACACTTATCCAATGTCATTACTAGAATAAGCGAGTTCTGACTCCACCACAAAACAAGCAAGCAGTTCTGTAGCTTAGGCCGAGTAAAGGTGATGAGAAGAGAAAAAGACCTGACATACATAAAAGACATGAAAAAAGAGAGAGAACAAAGGGATGATGAGTCAGAGGATATGCAGAATCATGGTAAAGTAACTTCTCTTAGGTACTCTTCACAATTTTTCCGCATGCATGCACTCCAACAAAAATGCTGTGAAAGGTGCTGGCTCAGAGAGCAAACTGCACAGGTGCACTCATGTGCTTGCTGCAACATTGTCCTGCATACAAACATGCAGTGAAAAAGAAGGCAAACCCTTTATCCAGCAAATAAAAGATTTATAAATCTAAATGCATGTAAGAAGCCTAAATAAAGAGGATTGTTTAGTAGGACACACCGCTACTGACAAATCAATGGCACGAACAACCACAATTAGACCACAAAGGATATTTTGCCCATCACTTAATTCCCATGAGTTTAGAAGAGACGATCACTGAATCAAATCAATATTTATTCACATAAAAGGCTTAAAAAAAGGGGGAAGAATCTTATTTATACTGTTGCAATCCACATGCAGACAAACAGGTCATTACAAACCAATTATTAAATACATTTTACAAAGTAAATTAGTCAACTGCATTTAGCAGAGCATTTTATTCCCCCTAAATAATTAATTACAAATAATATCATGCAATAAAAATATTACAGTACTGCACTGCTTCAACACCAGCAGAAAGCTAAATATTAATTCAGAGTCTATTTAAATATGAATACGTGTCACTTCTTCTTTATGATTTGGGCTGCATCTCAAGAGGAGATGGCTGTCATTATTTCGGTGGGTAAGAGTACTGGAGACATATTCCAGTTATCATACCACACAATATTTCCCAAAGGAAGATAATGGGCTGCTGTAATGAAATGACACAATAGAGGGGAACAATGGTCATGCAGAAATGTGCCTAAATTTGTCACAGTGAAATGAGGCTGGTGGAAAAGGCAGAGCATGATGAACTTTCAGTGTTCATTATATTAAAGCTGAAGAAAAAGCCTGGTTAAAAGCGGTAAATCATTGGAATTGCATGATAAGCTTTGATTTACATGACATTTTTCTTATTGTACACAGGGCATTAAAAAAAGAGCCAACTTCTGATGCATAAACCTCTGCAGGTTCTGAGCACCATTTATCATAAACTTGTTTTAACTTCACAAAATGAAAGTCAAAGAACATTACGAAACAACTGCTTTAAAAACACATTTACCTTCAAATTAGAGTTTGAAGAGGGAAAACAAGAATACAAGGACAACATACACTGAAGAAAAGCGATGGATAAACAGTGACATCAATATCCACAGACTCCACTGCCAAGCGAGAACAATAAAGACGTTAAATCTTTTAACAAACTATTTATTTAGCATCCTTCTCCGTGTTACAAAGTCACGAGGCAACAGTAAAAAAGAAAGAGTGCCATAAACCCTTTTCATGTGTCAGCTCTTCTTCCGAGTCACAGAAAAAGTAAATCATGAAACACTTGCAGACGGGGAAAGAAAACCACTGCGGAAATGTTCAGAGAGAGAAGGAGGAACAGCAAATATTCTTCAGCAGTCATTTATCAGAATGCAAAGCATTAAACTTGCGTCTGTATTATAGATCATATAAATCATACATACATTTACTAATGTCATGCCAATACAAATCAACCATAGCTCCAGGAACTGCTGATGAGAATAAAAGGTTTGAAGGCCATGAATATTTGGGTTAATGGAAGCAAAAAGGTATTCACCATCCCAAAAAGGTTCAAGGAAATTGTACAGAAACAATTATGATCCATGTGGAGCACCAGTTAGTGTTTAGAAAATGTGTAACTGACTGTGTCCTTACAGAAAACACACAACATAAACACAAACCAAGTAATCTAAAGAGATGCATGCATTTGGGAATTTCAGTTTCAGCCAGCAGCAGAATCCACACACTCAACCAAATAAAACTTCATGTATGACAAGAGATATCTTCACCTATATGTCACAAATAAAGCAGTAATGTTTGCAAAAGTGTCATAAAAAGCCAAAGTCTACCTGGTATTGGGATTTATAGAAAACTAGGTTCAGTGCTTTATTTAAGGGGATGAAAGACATTAGTCTTTCTATAGTGCACAAGCTAAAGCCCATAAAAGCAAAAACACTGCATAAATACAGCGAAGGTTCGAGCATGCTGTGTGGCTGATTTGTTCCCTTTAATAATGGAGACACTGCTTGTATCAAAGCAGTAAAGAAATCACAAGAATACCAAGGCATTTGAGATCAAATTGTGTTCTCCAGAGCCAGAATAACTAAAATTGAGTCAAAGATTTTTACAGGACCGCTTGCAGCTAAACTGATTGTAAAAGAAAAGAGGACTGATTTCAAACTGGTCGGCAGTGTCGGCCAAAATCCCATTCAAAACTCGTGAACGGAGCTGAAATCCACTGCAAACCGCAGCAGCAGACAGGTGGGTGAAACTTTGCAACTTAATTTAGTGTTTTGTCAACAGTTCTCCTAAATATTCTAAGCAAGAGCACTTATGTGTGCTGATAAAATAAGTCCTGTTACATTGTCGGCTCCACGCTATCTGGAGGCGAAAGGAAGCAGGAATCCTCTGGGGTGCTCCGTAACGTCGCTGGTTTCTGTGTGCCTCGGGTGTGTTCTCCATTAGCCTTGAAAACAAAGCCGCAGTTCCAGTAGGTTATCATACACCTTGTAGGTCAGCGGAGAGAGAGCTGAATGTCAGCGGTATATTACCCCGAGTATCTGAGGGCTACAGCAAACATTGTTTTCAGCTCGAAGCAAAGACATGGATTTAACACATACACACTGGTGTACTCTGAGTTCAGAAACAAGGCGCTTTTCTTTTATTTTCCACTTGTGAAAACCATGTTGAGCTCTTTCTTACACAGGTTCTGGGATTTAAAGAAGAAGGCAAATCATTTTTTCAACACAACATTGACATCTGTTTACACAACATCTTGCTGGAGACAGAATTATGTTAAAATCCAATTAAATTTTCTGCACGCATATTTATCCCCGTTTGGATTCATATTTCTTTGATGTATTGAATTCGATTGTTGCTTTCATTGGCTGAGACTAGGGAGGCCTATCTTATCGACTGGCTATGGATCAGGACCACTCCAGTCTGTGTACTATTAGGGAAGCCAACTGTTCAGACTCTTCCCCCACCGTTCCTTAATTGGTCCCCTTAGAAAGCTGGGTCATACAAACTTCACAATCACAAGTGGAAGATTACGATAAAAAGAAAAGGGAATCCCAGTGTGCATGCAGCTCGGCATCGATTAGCTCTCTACATCACATCTGTTTCTTCACATTTTTTCCCCCCAAATTCTCATTTCTTTTCATCTAAAGATTACAATCAGCTGTGGTGGTCTTTGAGTAAACCATACAAATCAAGATAAAAAGAAGTAGACTGGAAAGACAATGGCTGGAACAAATAGGAGATGACTTCAGACTGCCTGTTGGGTAATTGGGTTTTATCCTCACGTTTTATCCGGCCTTGCTTTCGATTACAGCCATACAACACACACATATACACACAGGAAATGTGGGAAATATCTGGATATTGGTAAATCCGAATAGGTGTAATTAAGAGAGGGAGTATGAATCGCTCATTTTGATGCAAAAAGAGGAGTTTGATTCCTTTCTGAGGAAATGCGTGCTTTTTCTTCACTCTAGGATCAAAGTATTGGACACACTCTGTAAACACAATACACACAAAAATGTCAACACGAGATTCTGTGGCATAATAGCTCGCCTTCTCTACTTCCACGTTCTAATTCATGGCAGGCTCATTTCAACCTGACATTTCAATTTCAGATGCTCCTACATTTCAGCGCTTTGAATATGGTTCTTGTCAGCACGTGCATGTTCCGGTTGGAGACCGTGACAGGCGAACAATTCCTAGAAACATCCTGCAGCAATACTGTAGATATGCAACTATCTAATGCATAGTGTATCACACCAATTTCAACAGTGACTTTGGACAGCAAAGTGATGATGTTATAATAGTAATACATGTAAACCACAAGAGATAAAACCACTCAGAATAAAGGCTGGCTGCTTATTGTGAAGCTTGACTCTAGATATTTCATCCCTTTGGTGAGTAAAACTTGAAGGACAAATTAAACCTTTTGTGGAATTAAGTTTTTTAATGACTGTTTTTTCCATATTCCACAGAAGTTGCTTTTTTCCCTCATCAGTCAGACTCGCTTGTAAGATTTATACTCACGCTTAATATGTATATTTTCTTATTCCTTTTTCACACAATCAAAGTTCAAAGAGTGGCCACACTGAAATATATGATTCAAATAAAGTCAATGTTTGTTTTGGGGCACTAATTAATCACATTTCCCGTTCACTGTGAGGAGCTGTGATGACACATCGTAGAGCCTTTATTCTTATTTAAACTGTGTGAGTGAGTCGAGATGAAATGTGGGTGAAATGGGCAAAGCTATTTATTGATTGTGCTGTCTGTGAGGTGAAACAAAAGAAGTCTTTAAATGAATGTAGCCACATCGATGCACAGAATAGATGTTATCGGTCTTAATGACAAAGGGGAGTCCTTGGCTGAAGGAGAACCTCATCAAAGTTACACATGCATACTCTTATATCAGTGCTGAGAGGAAAAGGAGGAACACTTACCACCTTGTGGGAGATAAACATTTAAATTCAGCTCTTCAAGTCATTAACTAGTGTCAATAGGAAAAATGGAGTGTCCAAAAAGTAGAGGAATGTAAACACAATCATGTTCACGTGCTTAATTCATCCGATTTAAATGTAAATCATTGGGACATGTAAAACTTCAGGTTTGTCATTTATGTTTCTGTGGAATATAAAGTAAAATTTAAATTAGGAAGAATAGCAGCAAAAACAAAGAAAGAAAAAGACAGGAGCAACTAAAAGAAACTTTCAGATCATAATTAGGAAGCGCATTGCTACGTTCACCCTTAAGCTGTGAAACCGCAGCAGCGCTGGTGTTGGACACACTAGTTAGTGTAAATGTGAAGGCTTTACTCCACAGAGATGAAGATGAAAAGAAAGACAGAAAAAGCACAGTTGTGACTAAATGTGACGTTTAAAAGAGGAAAGAGCTGGAACAGACATGGAGTTCAGCAAGCTGACCAGAACCTGCTGATCGAGGATTTAAAACGGGAAAGAAAGGGTCGAATCTGCAGGCAAACTGGCAATGGGACAAACCATTAAGAGAAGATGGGCTCGTGTTAAAACAAAAAGAAAGAACCAGTAAGAGTAGAACAATGCATATGTTCATCTGCGGTTCAAACCAGGTGTGCCTTTTGCCCCATGGAGGTTATTCTTTCAGCTCAGCAAAAAGGAGCCGAAGCCACTAAAATGTCCTGACTTAAGCTCTCTCTCAGGAAGAACTGCAGATGCAGTGCATTCAGGATGGCAAAACGAGCTAAAAGTATCACTTTTAATGTGCACGTTTATTCATGAGCTTTTCTTAGCTTGTTCATTCATGTAGATTTATCTAATTATAATTGGTTTCTTTTTAAATTTGCAGACTTCTATGTAATCTGTCTGGAGCCTGCAGTCCTGCATATTTAACCAATTTGTTGCTAAAAAAGCGATTTAAAAGAAAAATAACAAGGTTTAGTGAGAAACGTCAGCATCCACTTTGCTCGGTGTCTGCAGCAGCAGTAGCAGCACCGCTGTGTATATGCAAAGTGTTAAATCGCCATTTGCTCAATTTGGAGCAAATGTTTTACAAATTTCTTCCAAGTGATTGCCATTCACTCAGAGATGTGGAGAGATGCACCAATCGCTTAGCTGGTGACCTCAGTTGGACCATTGACCAGGTTTATGCTGACCAGCAGATCATGCATTTAAAAAACTGATTACTCTCCAATTAAGTAAACACAGTATGTACACAGAAGCTTAACTATGCATGCTAAGCAAAGCATGACTTCAGCAAGACCTTTTACTGAGAAAAAACAAACTACGTGTAATATCTGAAGCGTCAGAGGGCGAAGAGAGAGGCGATACTTTAAGAGTCAGTTATGGAGGTATTTCTGCTGTTAAATATACTACAGTACATATATGGCTGTGGTGTAGTTTGAAGTACTTAAAAACACAAAATAACAACACAACTATGGTTTGAAAAGAGGATCAAGACCCTTCTTTTTATCTCAGCTTTTTACTGATAGTTTTGTTTATTGAATCTTGTTTAGTGTCTGATTTTATTACATCATTTTTATTTTTATTAATTACTTATTGCTATTCTTACTTTTGTCCTCTTATCTTCTGTACTTTTTGTTTTTATAGACATTATATGTTGCTTTTATATTTTAACACTTCCTAGGTCCAGCATCTTCCTCGTGGGGCTCCTCATCACTGCCTGCTCGGCATGGACGGTTGCTGTGGGGGTGGGGGGGTACTCCACTGCAGCCCTATGGCTGAGTGATGTCCTCAGGCAGCTGGTGATGATGATGATGATGTTGATGATGTCACAGTAGTGCAGATGTTTACTTCCACATTTTAGCAAAGACAGTAACTATAAAAGTGTATGTGTGTGTGTGTGTGTAAGGAGTGGGTGTGAATTATTAACTGGGTTTGTGGAGGTTTTTTTTCAACTGTAATGTTTTACGTTCATTACTATGCTGTTGATATATCAAGAGTGCATTAGAAATAAGTTTGATGATTGATTGGTTGATTGATTGATCGATCAGTGATATTTCATAGTGACTGTACAGATGGGGAGCAGACAGTTGTCAGCAAAATGACTCATTCCACATTAAATTAAGTTTTTTAAAATGTTTCTTTTTAAGCGATGAACTGATCGATTTGTCATCAGTTTGTTATAATATGAAGAATAAATGTAAATTTAAAAAATTTCATGAAAAGGAGTTTTTTGACTAAATGAAATTTAAAAAATGTCTTTTAACAATGATCCATGGTCATAAAAGCAAAAAACTAACTTTATGGAATTAAAGACAAAACCTCCATTACAGTATTTACAAAAATCACAAACACCTCAGAATATTGCAATCGGTCATTACACGGCATTATATCCAAAGCCACAACCATGCTAATTTATTTCATTTATGTGTCATTTCAGCACAATAAATTAAGGGTAGGGCAAAGCTTAAAGGGCACAATATAAAATAAAGATGCCCAGTTGGAATAAAGCCATTATAGCGGGTATTTACTGTCCCAGGTGGCAGGTAGACAGGATTGTACAGGATAGGTGGGTGGTGCTGAAACAAAACAGCTTAAAATACTTAAAAATAGCCAAACTAATATGTAACATATAGCAACACAAATAAAAAGCATTTTCTTCAGGAACAAGTGAGATCTTGTAAATAATTTGTACAGTTATTGTATTAGATTATTGCCTGAATCGAGCTCATTTGTGGCTTTTTCTCTGTTTCATGCATTTAGCTTTGCACCTTTCAAAGACATCGTTTCTGAATCTTCTCTCTTTGTCTGCATTACGGAGGATTTCTTCTGAAGAAACATGGAAGACAACTTCAAAAGCCCACAAAATTCTGCTTTCTGTTTCATTTTATTGATAACAGGGCTTTGTTGGCTTTACGCTATACCATCTCGGCTGACTTCAGAGACATATTGTGCAGGTTTCATGTGCTGAGAGAGACTCTTATGAATCCCATCATACATTTCTGGCACTTACAAAAGCACCAAAAGGCCACCTAAGACTTGCAAAGCTGCATGAAAAATATCCAGGTGGAGTCCATTTTTGCAGGTTATGTCACTGGATTTCCATGCTAGCAGCAGAAGAACAAACCTGACTTTACAAGTGAGTTCTGACAAAAAATTTGCCCAAAAAAACCCTAAAAATAAAACTAAAAGGACTTTCCAAAGCTTCACCAGCCATTTTAAATGATCGTTTTGCTTTTTGCTATTGCGAAATACAAAAGAAACATATGTGGATACATGTATCATCAGCTTGTTGCAGGAAAAACAATCCGAATTAGCTGAAATGTAGCAGATAATGGAGCAGATGCAGCAGATTTGAGCAATAGAAACCTTAGCACCATATAGTAGAAAGCAAAATGTATTATTTCATTTTTTTAAAAAAGAATCTCACATGATCTTTTTAGAGTAATGAAAAAGATGCTGTGTTATGAATGAGGTAAAAAATGTAATACAGTGTGATGCATATTCATTTATTTCATATTATCACTGCTGACATTTCTTCAAAGCGATGCCAGATCGCACAGAAACAGGCTTCAAAGATAAAAACACTCGAACGTTGCATCACCTCTGAATTATTTAATTGGACAGCAACTCTTATTTAAGACCAGGTGTCAAAACACGTTGTTACAAACCAAGAAAAAGAACATATTCAACCCCCTCCCTACTGAGTCATTAAATATGTATTTGTTCTTGATTACTCTTAAAAATGAATTTATCAGGGCAATGACAGGTTACTGACAAACGACTGTGGTAGTTACTGATAACATGAGCTACTCACAAATTCTTCACTGTAACCTTCCCCTCCATCTTTCGGTCTCTCTCCGTTTTTCCACTCCCTCTCTCCCCTTCATGCCCTGTTCTCCTTTCTCCTTCGGTCAGGTGGGTTGAGAAATGATACCAGAACTGAAACATTTGTCATAGCAAAAAATCCACTGAAACAAATTACACAGAGAGGAATTGCAGGAACAAGAAAGGATGAAGGGATGGGGTGATTATAAAATAAATGCACGTTAGGGGGAAACAACAGTGCAACCCATCGGCACAAACTGGAAGCTATAGGAGAAAAATCAGCCGAAAATAGAGAGAAAGAGGTGAGTGCAGCTGGAGAGTGTTTGGCATTGAGGTGGATAGTGAATGGTTTGAATCTACCATTTGTGGTTATGGCCTCGAGTTAGCCAGTGAGGCATTGAATGGTGCATTTGGGATGGGCAGTTATCCCCCAAGGCTTTCCTTTCAGCATTATGAGAAAACACATGACAGCAATGCTAGGTCTTACTAAAGAGTGCTTCAAGGTTGAAAAGAAAAGGCTGGGAGGGAAATATGCAGCAGGAACCTCAGATGGGAACATTTAACACTGCATCATTCTGTCCGGCTATAAAATAATGCATTCATATAAACACAAAACCTCTATAAGTGATGTTGAATATTGAGTATATATTCAAACACAACTGCATGAATACCTGAAATAGTTCAGCCTTTTTAAAGAATTTTCAACGTTTAATAACTTCTATTTTTGTTCCATGCAGCTTGTTTAGGATTATTTCTCTGTACAAGTTGCCCGCTTGAATGAACTTTGATTCAAGGTTCAACCAATTCCTCTGAATTTGTTATTTGATGTTTTACACACTATGCTTCTGGTTCCTTATGAACAAAGAACAGACTACAAAATACATTGCCAACTCTGTTATAGCTGCAGGAAAGTTGCAGTAATTTCACTCATAATATTCAACCCTTTGAACTTTCATTTGCATAATTTTAATAAGTCAGGCTTATCGGTTTAATAGTTTTGAACCAAAACCTTAATACCAAGTAGAGTGTAGCTTGTGAACAATATGATTTGACAAATTTAAAAGGCTGTAGTTATTTTTATGTGAAAATAAGTTTTAATCTACACTGCACAACCTCTGCTACTATTGGATGATATTAGGTGTGGTTCCATGTAGAAATATTAGGACTAAATGAGTCTTTTAATATTTTTAGAGTAGTTATGTAAATAAAATTATCTTTACTGAAATAAATGAAAATAAAATTACACTACCAATTAAATTCTTTAAAAAGAAACATGAAAAGAACTAAACTGTAAAAACACAAACTCAGGCTACTTTGCAATCTTTTTTTATATATTTACCATGGTCAGGTATTTAACCCTCCTGAAATAAACAATACAACAGTCAGAGGTTCAATAAATTCACTGCTTACTGTACACAGGTGACACTTTCAGAAAGAGAACCATAAGTAGTTTATGTTAACAGGAAAGTGTAAAAAAAAAACACTAAAATTACATCAAAAGTGAAAAAAATGGATTTAGTTTTTTGGGTTTATCATTTAGTTCCAGGTTTTTGTTTAGACTTTAAGCAAAGTTTATAAAGAAACAGTGACAGCTTGGCTTTCTACACGGGGATCAATAGTTAAAATATCAGCTGTATTAAGCTGTAAATTTTAACCCCGCTGTTTGTCTTTTTTTTTACCTTCTACTTCCTGTAATCTTCAAGTTCCACTCACACACAATGTACATCATATGCATCCATATTTTGCTTTTTTTTTGGTCTCAAAGAGAAAGATTTTTTTTAACTCTATGCATTGATTTCCTCCTTCATTCACACAGTAACAAATGCATCAGGTTCAGTTTGCTGAGGGATGATCATGATCAACCCACCATCTTCCTGAACAGGGTTCTTAAAGCTGAATATTTTTACCTTCAGTTCTTCAAACTTCCCTTTGGGACAGTGTCCCACCAGTCGGTATTTTTACTTTATCATATATATATTTCTGCAGAATTAAAAAAGAAAACATGCACTAAAGCCGATTTACGCTTCTCTTTCCAGTGTCCAAATAAAATTCTGCATAACAAATTTGTTTGCACAATCCTTCATCTCTTAAAAAAAACAATTAAAAGAAGTCAATAAAAGCCAATTATGTCCTGCTATTCACATATATGGAACTTATTAGAACTGCATGCTGAGCATCAAACAGAAACAGATACAAACAAATCAGTGCGCCCCAATGGTGGACTGATGAGCTTTCAGGCTATAATTTAAACAGAATTTTTACAGTAGAGAGAAAAACAAAATAACTGCAAAGCAAAATGAGGAACCCCAGAGGATTACAACAACACACACACAAAAATATATATACTATTTGACTATCACAGTAGCTTTTTAAATCCTCTCATTGAGGAAAGACTAATTTTCCCTCACTATTTTCTCAGGAAGAATTCCACACACCGTTTAAAATTATACATATTTTCACCAGAAAATATTTCCTGTCCTTTTGACTGCAAAAAAGCTTACTTTCTTTTCCGTTTGGAGAGGGACTTGATGGGCCGGGTAGAGAAATGGGTTCCCTTTGAATAATGCAACAGATAAAGTGGGCAATATGACCACCCTGTGATCTCTTACAGAATAGAAACAATCATGTCTACTATTCCTGCTTCACATCAGGGGAGAAGTCAGTTAAATCAAAGCTGGAGCTCCAGAAAGATTCAGACAGTTATGTTTTTTACAGTTTTTATTTGGGACGGTTGATAAAACATGATAAAACAGATTACTCTACTACTCTTTATCCCCTTGCTCGCTCACTTTCTCTCTGTTCTCTCAGGTTTTTACACTTAGGCTTCTTCTTCTTCTTCAGCAGCAGGAAGTACTCTGGACTGCATACGCTGCCTCAGCTCACAACTGCTTACCGAGTTTGAATCAACTGAAAAAGATATTTATGTAACTAAAAGTAAATAAAATGATGTGTCAGGTTTTCAGCCTATGCTGCTGTGAAAAGCACAACAAACTTCACCCAACATACAAGACTTTTTCTCTTTTTTTTTGCATCAAGGCTTTATCTACGGCTGACTCTGGCACTTGTGGTTAAGAACGGCATAAAAAAATATAATAAATAAATAAATAAAATAAAATAATAAGATAAAATAAGAAAAGAAAAGAAAAAAAGAAAAAGAATAGCATGTTGGGAGATGGTGGCTGTCTTAGGAGTGAGCCAGCTTCTTAGTATCATGCTGTCACATCAGACTAAGGGGGTACATTTGTTGATTTGACACCGACAAACCTACACAACTCATTAGGACCTAACAGATGTTTTAAATGAAGAAGCCCACCCAGTTTCTTCATAATTCACAGATCTCATTTCAGAGAATAGGGCTGCCATTAATCTACATTTTGACAAATCCAATCAAAAGACCAAAACTGATTGTGTGCTAGTCCATCCCTGTGGCACCTAATCAGTTCCAGGTCTATTCATTACACTGCTGAGTATGTTAGGGCTCAAAATCGGCCATAAAATGAAATTTCATGCAGAGCCTTATAGCACATTTGTTAGGATATATTTTCATAAGTTTGTACTCATTTGTCACATTTATAGAATTATGTATTACAGAATATAGAATTATTATTTACAGAATTAGAAAAGTAGACGGAGTCTAAATAAACTGCACTGACTGTGTTCAATACTATGAAGAACATCAACCATTGCCACCATGTGGCACTCTGATATATTTCTAAATTCTTTAGAGCAACAATAAAAATGCAAATAAACTTACTAAGTCAGCTTAGCTTTGGATAAGTGGTTGATCTATTTTCATCTTTTTGCTGACGTTTTCATACCAGGTTTGTGAATCATATTTTTTCTATAATAACAGGAAAAATGCAGATTTCTGCTAAACAAGGTCAAACAGGCTTATTTTCTTGGATGTAAAAAAAAACAAAAGAAAAAACAATTTGCTATTGTGAAGAGTACAATTCCCAAAAACCTGACCGGATCGATTTGAAACTGATCGCCCAGTTTGTTATTTGATGCACTGGCAACGTTTTAGCAGCGAGTCAATAGACCGGCTGGCCGATCGAATTAACATCCATCCGATTTTATGCTTTCCAATCTACATTTATAAGCCGCAAAAGGTTCATGCATTCCCACATACTCCCCTATTCAAAGTCCAGATTTTGTTCTAATGTTTTGCCCAGAGCTAAAAGTTAACTGAGCTAACTTGGGTTCCAATAGGAGCTAACCAGGTAATGGAAATATATGGTCTAAAGCTAAAGTGCACTGTTAGCCGGCTTAAAACCACATTTGTGCTGAGCTGTAGGTGGAAGAGCAGTTACCTTTCAACTGTGAAGGTTAGAAGTTCAATTCCTAGCTTTCCCCTGACTGCATACTGAAGTGAGCAAGACAATGAACCTCAATTATCAGACCCTATCAGGTGTGACTATATAGTGTTTAGCGCTTTGAGTGGTCGAGAAGACTAAATAAGTATATAAGTATGAGTCTATTTTCACATAAGAAAGTACACACAACATGTAAATCCGAAAGCAATGTAGAAGAAAGTTTTCATCAAGTTGCAATCCAAAATGAACAACTAGCGCTGGTCTACATGTGCCACACTGTGAGACAAGTGCATCAGTCATTCCACAATAAATTTCCTATAAGAATACGCAAACAAATAAATCCCACTGGCAGATAAAGTTTTTGTTGCATGTCAAACAGATATAGCTCACGTCTGCTTACTTTTAGTGAAAAACAGCTCACTTGCAGGTGATCTATTACCCATCTAGCACTTTGACTCCTCTCGCACACACAACAAATAATCTTGTTTTGAAATTTTTTTTTTTTTAAGTGCTAATGATAAATCGCACCATTTTAAAGCTGTAAAGTGCTGAAATGAAAAAGGACCACTGTGAGATTAAGTTTTGAATTAGTGCATTGGACACTTTTACTCTTTGATCCATATTTTACCACAAAGCTGTTATTTTGCATCCAAACTACGGTGTGTATGTTGAAGCAAAGACATTTTTAGAAATCATTACTGTTTTAGTGGGACATGGTGAATGTGCTACACAGCAATTATCTCCTTTTATCCAATGATATATGACGTAATGAAGTAAGGATATAGACAAATGTATTGAAGTGGTCACATAGTGCCCTGAGTAATAATCACACAACTTCCAAAAGTCCTTACTGGAGAAGTTCTATGTGCGACAACTGATTGGCAAACTGCGTTGGGTTTTTCATGTGTATGAATTTTACTATAATTATTTTAAATGTTATAAAAGCCAAACTTGATATCTCAACCTTGCTTTTATATTATTTCCATACATGCAAATGTGTATTTCCTCTTTACTTCCTTTAATGTTTTGTGCTGTTTTTATGGTCGACATGTTACAGAAAAACAATATTTATTTTAAAGCCAGTGTATAAATCATTCCCAACCAACAAAATGCACCTATGCAGCTCATATAAACAACATCCTCAAACACAGAAACACATTTGACTTTCATGCACTCACAGCCTAGTGTTTTACTTTTCCAGCAAGGCACAGCTCACTCTTTTTAAATATTGTGCAAGGTTTCACATGTAAGTGGAGGCTCTGTGGAAATGCCGGCCATATTGATACAATTCTGAGGCCGTTTTCAAAGATGATCTTTTAGCGCCTCTCAGATTTAAAATGACAAAAAAAAAAAAAAACACCCTGCCTTAAATAGAAAGTTGCTATAAAAATACTAATGCTTAATCTAATATTCATGATATGCACATTTCCAAGTAGGAGCTAATTTCTGAAACTTAGGATGCAAAAAAATAAAAAACCTTGGGGCTAGTTAACTAATTGACTTGCAAATGGAACTTTGTTCCACTGCCACATGGATTAAATAGATGCCAATAGGTCAGGACAGATTCAGAAAATAAAAGATTTCATGATCATCTGTTCTCCGACTTAGAGACAATACATAACATCAATGCATCTTCCTTTCTTACCCAGACAGAAGCTGTTTTCTCCATATATCACCAAGTTAAATGGAGAACAATAGTGTGAAACAATAACCCCTACTGTTGGCTATATGTGAGCAGGAAGCTGACATGCAAAGCAACCCATCTAGCATCTTTTTTACTTAAATTCTCTATAAAAATAGATGTAAAAAGAAATATTTTTTATCTATTTCTATTTTAAGATTAATAGAAACAAGGAGACGAATGAGCAATGACACGTCTCTGGTAAATAACGAATAATATGTAGTCATTTTCCATTAAATTTAAACATAACACTGGTCAATAGATTGCTCTTTTTTTAATCAGAAACTGTTTCAAAAGTGTTTAACTGATTCTTAAATTCCCATTTATTTTAAAGGTCCTCCACAGCAACAATCTTATAGTCTGTGTTGCACGTCAATCACATCTAAAAACTTTCCATTTAAATAAGCAATCAGATAAAAAAAACACTTTAAAAACCCAAACTGTCCAAACAGCGCTCTGAAGTGGCCAAGCGCGGGCACATACACACACACACGAACACACATCTTATGCTGAGTTTATAGAAGAAACAGAAGCTTGCAGGAGGGAGGTATAGAGCTCATTGATGAGTGTGTCGGTGCTGCGCTTACCTCGAGCAACCGCGACTGGGACTTGCAAAGCCAGGAGCACGAGGACGGAAAAACTCAAGTAGCATCCTCCTGAGAACTGTCCCATCACTGTTCTGCTCGTCTTCCTCCCCATCGGGCCTGGGGGCACCTGCTGCGGGTCTCGAGCATTTGTCGCGAGCTCCGGACTCCTCTAAACACGCCTCCGACACGAAACGTCCTGGTCCAAGTGTTGTGAGCCGACAGTCTTCCGCTCACCTCACAGAATCGCAGTGCGGAGGTGTGGAGGGCTGGAAAGTCGCGAGCAGCTTTCGGCTGTCCGCGCTCAGCTGAGCGACAGTGGGATAATTACAGAGCGCGCGCGAGCCGGCTGCCTTTAGGTTTTCGGAAGAAGAGGAGGGGAGAGAGAGAGAGTAGAAGAGAGAGAGAGGGAAAGAGGGAGAGTGGGGAAGAGTGAGAGAGGTCCTGTTCCAACCCCAGCGGACCTGTTGAGAAATAATGTTTGTGCCTAAGCGCACGCGCGGGCGTTCGTTGGAGCGCGTGATAACGACCACATGCAAGAAATATGCTTTTTCAACTATCTCTGTGTCTGTTTAATCACTCTTTTAGCTTCATCCTATTGTCAAGCATGTGGTCACTGAAATCGACACCGCTGTCTTGTGGCTCCTGCAAACTGCTATAATTACGTTTTTACTAATTAATGCGTGTCTGCAGCCTTTGAGCATATGGCTTCTGATTGGTGTCTTTTTTCCAATTAAGCACACATTATCTCACTTAAAGGAAGGCATGGTTCTGGGAAGATTGAACTCATCTCATATTGTGGTGATTAGCCTCACTTTTTGCTTTTTAGATGAGCAGTATTTAATGAAATATTCATATTCCACACTTAAGCAGGAGTAACATGAAATTAAACCTGGTCATTTTCAAAGAACCCTCTCAGAGCTGTGTTGGTGTATTAGTATTACTGAAGCATTCATTTCTGGCCTATATGCATTGCACTAATTAGCTTGTGTTTGCATTGCATTTGTTATGAGTTATACAATTATACAATTACAGGAGGCATTAGCGTTCAAATGGTATTTTAATGTTAGTTGGCAGAGTTGGATAGTATTCTTGCCATTTGACAGGTGGGCTTAAGCTGTAATTATAGGAGTCAGATTGTTGTGGGGAATTAAGTAATATTTTATAAAATGGTAGAGTAGGAACATTGAGAACCCTATAATTATGCTGCTTACATCCACATTGTAAACTTCACAGAGTTGTTTTTTTTTATTGATATTGTGAAAATATTTGATGTTTTTCTTGGCTGCATGGAAAATTAAATGTCCAATATGTGGGATGGGCGACTGAATAGTGTTTCTGTATCCTGTTTGTGTGCTTACGTGTGTGTAAACTACCGTGAGGACCTCTTTTATGGGCTACTGCAGTCACATCTTGAGAAAAGTGGGATAAATTAGATTAATCTGTTTGGTGGTGATAAAGTTTACTGAAAACTTAAACTTAGAGCAGCACGTTTGTGAGTCTTTTTCATGCAAACAACTGCAGTTTGACCTTCTCCCTCAACACCGATCCAAAATATGTTGTTCATTTCCTATTGTTGTAGACAGAGATTACTGTGAGGCAAGGTTATCTGTGAGATCATATTCCAAAGAGAGCTACAAAAATGAACATTTTAATGTTGTCAAGGCTGTAGAGCTACCTGTGAGACAGTGAGCAAAACAAAAACATTACAGATATCATATTAAACAGTGAATATCTCTGATGTAAAGTTTTAGAAACACAAAGAGCAGCAGAATGACACATTTATTTTCTTACACTGTAATCTTTCCAAATTTGATCTCGTTTTAATTACTCCCTGAGATGACAGATGTGCCAGTGTTTAGACAGCGCTTGTATTTGATGTGAGCGCAGGACGAGGCACTTGCTTGTGACTGACAACAAAATGGCTACATGTGAATGTCACTTGACAGTGCTGACAGGGCTAACACCGTACCACAGTGTTTAGAAAGTTCTCGTGGAAATTAAAAGAGGTCTGATTTTGTATTAATTTTTCTTATTGTTTGGCCGACAATTTGGTACATTGGATAAGCATTTGAAATAAAACCACAATCAAATCATATTTAATTTGAATTAATTACCATACAAAAATATATCCATCCATCCATCTATTTTCTAACCCTTATCCAAGGTCGGGTCGGGGGGGCAGCAGCCTACGGAGGAGCAGCGGCTCTACTCTGAGTCTCTCCCGGATGGCCGAGCTTCTCACCCTATCTCTAAGGGAGACACCGGCCACCTTGCGGAGGAAGCTCATATCGACCGCCTGTACCTGGGATCTCATTCTTTCGGTCACGGCCCACAGCTCGTATTTATAGGTGAGGGTGGGGACATAGAGAGACCGGTAAATTCTGAGCTTCAGCTTCCGGTTCACCACGACAGACCAGTGCAGTGTCCGCAGACTGGGGTGGCGGTCTCCCTTCTCCAAAAAGGCAGATCGGAGGGTGTGCTTCAACAACAGGAGGATCATACCTCTTTTACGAAAAGTCTACTCCTAGAGGTAGCATGGGAGTTTTCCCAACCAGTCTACATGTTTTTTTCTGGACTGGGAGAAAGCGTTTGTGTAAGGGGGGGTGGCTGTGAGGACCCAGAAATTCAACGACAAACAGGAGTAGTGGAAATAGATTCAGATTATTTAAACTGGAAAAGTCCAAGAGGTCCTTAAATTCCTGGAGGGAGAAGAGGGGCAGGAAAATCCACAATCACAGGTCAGGCAATGGTCATAATATGGGAGCATCAGGTACTTATCAGGGCAGAGGCGTTTCTCAGGGTCCAGAGGCGTGGGTCAATTTCCAAGAGGTCCAAAACAGGTGGGAGGAATCCAAAGAAGGCAAGGAGAGAGAGGTAAATCCGGGGACAGAAGGTGGGTCGGCAAACTGTGAGCCAAAACTGTTTACGCTGGATTTCAACATGAAGTAAGGCTTATAATCTGGCAGGGAAGGAGAGGATGAAGTGAGTATAAATACTGGGGAAGCTCAGAAGAAAGCTGATGACGAAGACGCTGATGACGATGATGAAGACCAACCTCTAATTGCTACAGACCCAAACTATTATTTTATAGGGGTGTAGATGAGCTAATTGATAACAGTCCTGGCCACATCTGC